>UCOJ01000622.1:0-80413 GCA_900474305.1 Cecidostiba fungosa
GATCAGGTCCGTGCAGACGCCGTTGTTCAGACAAGGATTGCCAGCGCACTCGTCGATGTTGATCTCGCATTGCGTACCCGTGAATCCTGGAGAGAAGAAAAATTTGAACATTAGTTTATTTTTTTTTCTTTAAAATATAGAAAATTTCAAGATCGAACCAAGGTCAGACGTATAAAAAAGCATTCTTACAAGCGAAAGCCTGCTTTCTCACGTGCGTATATATATAAGTCTTTTCTCACAGTTTGAAGCCTAGCGCGCAAAAACCGTTCGACCGCAACCTGTATAATCGATCTTCTCTCGCCGATTTTTCGGCACAAGAACAATCGACCTCGTCACGTATATATACTATATATATATACACAAACAGGAGGAAGTGTACCGTTAAACATCGGCGACGATTATCTCTAATTAGTCGAGTCCGATGTCGCTAATTGCACGCGGATCGATTACCTTGGGGGATAATTAGGAGTGTGCACAGATCGAATGCCGATTCTCCTCTCTCCCTATACATATATAGTGCTTTGAATATATATACACGCGGCGGCAGCTGTTTTCGAGAGGATATCATCATCGCGAGTGTTCTTACGGTGATCGACCTGAATAACTCGAGAAATTTGTCGATGATGATTCGAGCGGAAATTCTGTGGATGACAAAGACTGGTTTTTCATCGGAGGGGAAACTGGATATCGACGAATGTTTTTGCGATACGAACGGTATATAGATTTTCGCGGTGATAATACATATAAGACACTTTTCATTAGAAAATATAGATTGAATTCTCGTTTTATCGAAGGAAATACATACAATTAAAAACGAATCGTGTCTAATCGAGGCTAATAACGATCTCATTTCTCGCAAATTTCGTATAGCTTATGGCTCTCGAACACCGCTTCTCCTCCAGGTTTTCTGCAGCCGGACGCGAGTGATTTTCATTATTATACTATCCCGGCTGAGGCTCGTATTATTGCGAGAAGACTACTATACGCGCGGGGCCCCTTCGTGTAACATAAAGCGGCTCGCGCGCAATTACCTTTCGAGTGTATGTGTGTGTGTGTGAGACAATTCTTTTTTCGTAAGCTTGATGGACGTTTAGAACGAGATGGTATGTTGAGCAAGTGCGAGTGTTAACCTTTTGGTTCTAAGTAAAGTTTAACTTTAAAATCTTTTCTAAAAAATATATAACGGTGTGTGTGTGTGTCGCAGCCATAAACTCACACGCAAGAGCTGAGACCCGGTCACAATTTTACGCGTTACCGATCGCAACTCTCGTCCTTTTTCTCTCCGTCGTCGTCGTGCAGCAGCTCTCTTGTTTCGTCTGCCGCCGCTTATATATACACACACAACGAACAATGCGGACACGCATAGTTGGCGTTTCTTTTTCTTGTCCTTCTCGTCGTCGTCGTGTGTTTTGCATTTTTCGAGAGGCAATTGAGTCGTTATAATATAATCCCGTGATTTGCGGTTCGCAACAAAGGGCATCGAAGTTATATGAAAATTCATTTTTTTATTATACTGTATATTATTTATCCTCTGAAAATCCTTTCACTCGAAGCCGGATCCTCCGAAAAAGCGCAAACCAAGCGCACGACTATGTGTTCAAGTTACCGGCAAAAAAGCGCCGAAGAAAGGAAGCAAACTCACGTACACGTATATATAACACACGAGAGGAGAAGAAGAAGAAGAGGAACGAGAGCAGAGCAGCAGCTCTCGCCGGTGTCGGATTGCATCAAAATTCGAGGCCCCGGACGTAAATCATGCCGCGGCGGCGTGTAACAATGCTCGCGGTAATTTACTTCTCCTCCAACGCTCCTGCTGCTGCAGTTCACGAGAGCTGCTCCGAAAAAGGAGATCGAGGTCGGGCTTCAAAGTGTGTATAATAGTCGGAATTTTTGTTAGACGTATTTCTTTACTGGAAAATCTGACATTGTTTATATCATCTCTCTTTTCCTGATGGACGATTACGTATCTTTCTCATGCGCGACTGACCGGTATAACTCGACACATTATAAGCTCACTTTCTCTCTCTCTCTCTCTCGTGTGAATTATATATTTGCGTGTGTGAAAAGACGAATGATTAGCGATGAAAGTGATTTCTTGGCTCGAAAATTCATATAACGAAACTGTATGTACACGTGAGCAAAAAAGCTAACTACTCGCAATTAGTCGGATCGAGGAACCGCGCGAACGAAAGAACGGCTCTTATATGTGTTCGTAATATACGCGTGTGCACTTACTGTAATGATGCAAGAGAGGCAAAGTGATTACCGACGGTACAGACCGAAATTTCTGCGGTATAGTATGATGGTATTGAATTTTTTCGATACTCATTCCTCTACGCACATATAATCTATTGCCGGTCGTATAGCATGTTTATACACGCTATTAAGGTACAGATGAGAAATCGGCGACTAATCGAATGGACAAAGGCTATTTTCCAGGGAAAATTAATTTCGCTCGCGATGATGCACATTATGGAACTGTACTCGTCGACTAGAGTCATAAGTCACATATGAATTTTCGTTTTTGCTTAATTAATTCCCAAGAAGAGTCTCATCCGTACCTCATTGTTGCTTCTTTTACTGTTATTCAATAACAAGCCCATGTCTTATCTATTAATTTTAATTCACTCTGTACATATACCCTCGAGCGAAATATTCGAAAAATTCTCACCGCAATGCATCATGCGCGACGCTTTTAGAGGACGACGTCCCGCCGCTCGGATTACTTGTTATGCAGGCCGTGTTCGCGGTGTATATATATGCATGAGTGAGAGAAAAAGAGAGACACAGAAGTGGACCGAGGTGTCGTCGCGGCTGCCGTGGGTTAATGAACTGGATTTGATTAATCGTGATATCCTCTCTTCGTTTTTCTTTGGAAAATTAAACTATTTCTTTTTCAGACTCACGTAGGTATAGTACAAATCGATCGATCTCGGAATAATATTTCAACCGCTAAAACCGCAATACCAGAAACCAATCGATCGCGACCCTCCGACAAATCGCCCAATATAAAGCAGTGGTCGTGTTCAACCCTTTGTTCTTCCGCAAGAAACCGCATGTAACTATACAAGCTTAATGTATTATACGAGTACTCAATTTCCCTCGTGTAAATCCTTGATTGAAAGCCAATTCTGCCGTTAGGCGCGAAGTTATCTGTATCTTATTTGTTACTTGTCATATAGGGGAAACATTTTTCCTTATATTCCGCATTATATAGACGCAACGCGAGAAACATGAGCTTCGCGAAAGCGCGTAATTAGTGATGGATCACCACCACCACTTCTGTGTGGAAAATTCAGCCGATCGTCTTTTGCTACAACGGTAAAACGTAATTAAGGGGCAGCTCGCTTCGAGTGCCATTAATGTCGCGCTTCTTCTTCATCATCATCCTCCCGCTCCTTCTCGTTCCGACGTGTCTCTCTCTCTCTCCCGTATTAAAATTGCATTAAACTCAATCAGGCTAACTGTACACACCTGCTAAGTGAAAATTGTCGTTTGATTGAGCTCCCGTGACTAAACGACCCTTTTTTTCTTATATCTCTCACGTCTGGAATAATTTTCCACGAAAGTCCTGCAACGTCTTCATCCACAGCTTTTTGCAACGCCGAGAAAATGAAGTCTTTCGAGAGCTACCGCGCGTATTTTTCAAAGCCGTGTGTATAGCTCGTTTTACCCTAACTGTATATACACTCCGCGAAGGCTTTTCTTTCTCTCTCCCGCGCACGTACGTATTACAGCAGAGGTGGAGTAGTAGCTCGTTCGGCCGGAAAAATCAGGAAATACAAGACCGCGCTCGTAAAACTCCGGAGAAGAATGCTTGTGTATTCCACGAAGGCGAATATCTTTGTTGCTGCTACTGCTGCTGTGTGTATATATATGTATAACCGGAGAAGAAGAATATCGAAGGGAATGCTCGCGGTATGAAGTAGCGTATATAGGTATTTTTTTTTTTGCAAGCAATTAAAATCCGAATTTAAATGTCCGCTGAGCTAACTCGATTATATACATCGAAACGAGAGGAAAGGGGGAAAAAAGAATGATATAAAGCTGTGGAGAGTTGATAGAGAACAATTTACGAGACACACCTTGTGATCGATCGCGCGATTTTCATCGAGCACATACACACACACACGGCCCAATTAATCGGACTAATCGAAGGCCGCAAAATAAAGAAGCTTTTTCCGTTTCGACCGGTCTGCATTTATCAAGAGCCCGACGGTATCTTCTTCGTGTTTCGCGTTTCTTTTTTCTCAAACGAAGAGTACGTCGTCCCGAGATATTCGACTAATTATATCGACGCTTCGACGGCGATTGTACGCGGGAATTTAAATCGCTCCCGATACGGAAGCTCGCTTCTTTGACTCTCTTTCGTTTCTTTTATTTTATATATAGGTACATACACGTGTTTACTCTAAGACCCTTATACATATCGTTACATACTGTTCTAAATTTAATTCACGCCTAATGTACGTATGTAAGCGACCTCCTTCTCAATTATATCCTCGCCCATGAAAAATCTCAGCCCATGTATTCTGTCCGAACTTTCTCCCATCCATATCTCGTCGAGATAGCCCAGAAAAGTTTATCTCTCCCGCGATCCAGCTCTCCGCGAAATATAAATCGACAAAGTATGTCGGCCTCTCGCTTGACCTATGGGTGTGTCCTAAGATATACCGCGAGTTCAGTTCGCGTTTGAATTTACGCAAGACTCCGATCGATCATGCGCTATACACACAGCGCTTTGAAATCTCGCGTATTATATATATTATAATACGTTCCATTAAAGTAAAGCGTCTACTACTATATATTATATAGGGAAGATTGATTAATGCGCACAAGATGCTGTGACGACAAAATGAAAATTAACGCGGTTATAATATCCGGTATAATCGCTTACTGTCGTCAATTTTTCCGGGATCTCGCGACGACGACGAAACAAAACGAACATGTAGAGAGAATCGGCGCATATAAGCTCTCTCGGTTTGATTTACAACCGACGAGAGAGAGGCGACTCGTTTTGAGGGAGAGATAAGAGCTGCCGTTTATGAGATTAGAGGCTTATTTTTAAAATAAATTTTAGAATCTCGAAAAAGTTTTCATACACCGCAAGACGAATACTCGTCTGACGCCTTTTGTGCAACTGCAGCGCGGAGAGTAAGACGAATGGTATGGAAAAGTAGCCGCAGAAATGATTCTCTTCTCGCGCGAGCGCGCGCGCGTCGCTCTTTCCATAAATCCGCGCGACTTTAGCGTTCTTCCGCGAGTAAGATTTTTCTGATTTATCACCGAGAGGAGAGAGAGAGAGAAACTTTACGATTGTTTTTGCGCGTCTTTTCCTTTCTTTTTTTTGAAACTTCTCAAGAAAGCGTACCGAGTTTTCGCGGACGCCTTTCTCAATTACGTCCGATAACGTTATTTCCACACCGCCGCTGTGGCTGATGCAGTGTAAAACCGGTCGGTATGGTATATATATAAAGCTTCTCTTATTTTACAAGAGTGTAGTGCGTATCGGACACGCGATATCGCGACGGGCGATCCTAGGCGATGAGATGGAAATTAAAATTATAATTCTAGGCTTGTGTTTCGTTCTTGTTTGACTAAGATCCTTTTGCGCGCGCCGTGGGATATATATTGGAAAGAGGATGATTAATAATTATCGATGTCGCTTATATTATACTTCGAAGGCTTTTTCATTTTTTTTCATCAATGATGTGTTCGATGCCGACAGTGGAATTAAATGAAAAAAAATATATTAAGATAATATGGGCGATTTCACGCGCGACATAACGCCGCGCGCATTATTATTACACAATAATCTCCCGAAAGACTTTTCGCGGTGCGGCAGATAATATTAAACCGAGAGCGACCGACACGCTTGCATCGTGGAAAGAGATTTACGGCATCATCGCACGTAATTGTTTGGGGCGTGGCTCGCCGCACGAATATGTGTATTTACAATCTCCCACGAGAGCGCGTGTGCCAGCTTTAGATAGACGCGATTTATATCGAGATGTGTGTATGTGACAACCTCTACGGAAGCCTGATAAGGGCGACCTGTTGGATGATGACCCGATATTATAATGTACATAGTCAACTGGTGGATATGTGGGTTATACGCTACTCTGGTTTCGTAATAATGGAATTATTAATTACACGAGAGTCTTATCATTGCGAAAGCTTTCAGACTATTATATATATGTACTAGACTTTTGTAACCTATTCAGCACACGATGCTTGTGTTTTATCCAAACCAAATATAATGGCTAATAAAGCGAATATTTATTACATGTATACCTATATATATGTATATAAGAACGAAAACAATCGGTGAGTCGCCGAATATAATCTTTCTCGTCGATATTGTATATATGTATAGCATAGAAGCCCGAGGTGGTATAAACAAACTCCTTGGCGGATATCTGATTTTCCTAATCTTCGACCGCCTAATACTTGCACTAGGTGCTGCTCTCGCACGATCTCTCGAATCGCAGCGGACACATCTCGCGGCCGACTTGAGAGAGAAACTTTCCCGCGCTGTGCAGTGCAGTGCGCTCGTGTAAATCGCAAGTGAGAGACTCGCCGATATCTTTCGTCGATTAAGCTAAGCTTCTTTCTTTTTTTCGTGCGGTCCCTTTTTTCCTGATGATGGGGGTGTCGAATGGCCTGATTGATTGTTTATTGAATATTTCGGTGCTTTTGTATAGGTGTGGAATTTTAGAACGTTTCTTTTTAATAAGTATGTAGCCCGCATTTTGTTACGTATACACACGCTTACGCAACGAAATTCCACTTCTCCAAAACTGAAATATAATTACACAGGACGACTAGAAAATATAGGTACTCTTATCGATACATATATTTCTAAAAAAGAAAAAAATAAATTTCTCTGCACACGTTCCGCTGAGCCGTCAACTGGGTCGTAGTCACTCTTCTTGCAAAGCAAATGTCGCACGAGCAAAAATCCCGCACCTAGATGGAAAAGCCGGATAGTAGTATGTATATAGTCGAGTCGAGCGAGAGTCGATGCATTCGCCCTGGCTTATCGGCGGAGAAGTGGAGCAACGCGGATGCAAATGCGCACGAAAGAGTGAGAGAGAGAGAGGCTGTACGTATATATATAGACGTACATGAGAAAACGGATCTCTATAGGTGAACGTGGGTGTGGTCTGCACGGGCTGTGGAAGCTGTGTATAGTAGTACACGGAAATCTTTTTTTGCGTCGGCAGAAATTTCGCCGAGCGAACGCGCGTGGGATTTTAGTTATACCTGTTACTTCTGAACTCGCTACTCTCGAATCGCTCTGATGGCTAATTAAATATGTATTATCGAGAGCGTTTAGTGTAATTACGACACACACGTCTCGGGAGATGAGGCTTAGTTTTTTTTTATTATATAAGTGTTATAAATTGCATTGATTTGGAAATTATTTCGAAAGAGTAAAGTATGCAGTGTGTGTGTATGATAGTTGTGGGCTGTCGCAAAAACGCGATTTGTCAACCGGAGACAGATTGGATCTCGCGCGAGTGTATATATAGATAGTAGTCCAGAAATCGGGCTAGTCCAATTAAAGCGGAATCCGCGGTTTAATTAGCAAACGGAGATAGAAAGTTGGCAAGAGAGAGAGAGAGAAAAGCTTATCTCCGATCGTTGCACGTAAGATTCGAATCGATACTTGTGACAGCCTACATAGCAAACTATTTTCCGAAGCTTTTTAGAAGAGGAGAAACATAAAAAAACTCACGCACTTGAAGAAGCGGTAAAAAACAACGGACTATCCGCACCTTCGTGTATATATATATAGGTAATCGAATGCCCTTCGCTGAGACGATGTTATCATCGGCAGAAATCAAACACGAGTCATTTCGTCGTGTAAGCTCGCGTCTGTATAATATACCGTTACGTCGCGCAGGTATGCACACGTGTATAAAAGCTTGTCTCTACTTCTTCGATACAATTGAGAGAATCTTCATAAACTTGCTTCCTATAAAGAAACCATACTTTTTATATAATATATAATAACCCGATGAAAGGGTTACAGGGTAATCTAAAAAATTTACGATTAATCAACACACATTACAGACGTCAGGCGGTTAATTAACTACCCTCGGCACAATGGAAAAGAGCCCATGTGTATGTGCCAATGAATCTTGAGAGAAGAAAAGCTTATATACGTCGAAATAGCTCGTCGCACAGCTTTATTAACCCTGGCTCAATAAAGTCGCAATCTCGATTAGACTGAGTGACGTGCGCTGACGTTTACGCGTCATCGATAAATATCGCTGCGCGGCGGCGGCGGCGGCATGTGCCGGAAAAATCGTAATCCGGATTTTTTACGAGTTGTAAATCCTGCGAGCACAATGGGGAGGCGAGAGCCGTTATATTTGCGTTCTCTCTCTCTCTATGTATGTGTAGACGAAGGATGATGTGTATAGGAAGAGCTCTGACCTTCGGTATATGAGGTGGGGTCGAGAGTTTTCTCGCGTCGCGGTTAAAATTTTTTTTATTTGCCAAAACGCAAACGAGAAATCCCGCGGAGATAATCAAAGTGCGCTGCTTTGCTTTACGAGACAGTTGTGCTCATCCTCGGCACATCTTCATCGTCACGTCGTCGCGAGGTGTAGGTATTTTGACAGAATGGGAATGACGGCTTTATCGCGGAGAGAAAAAAATCATCATCGCGCGCACTTTCCCGCGAGTGATGCTGGCTTCTTCTTCTTCTTCTTCTTCTCCCGTTGGCTCGTTAAAATTGTAGCTGTGGTTTCGTACACGTTGCCAACTACAGTTAGCCGCGAGAGGAGGCGGATTACGTACTTTTGTGGTGTTAAAAATATTGCAAATTATGGTCTGACCTTCGTTCCTCTTATATTATATATCACAAGATTCTCCCTCTCCTCTTTGAGAACCGAAGTCTTTGACTTACCTGTAACAAAGAAAAAAAATGCGAAATCAATAAACAATGCAATACATAAATTGGTCAATAATATATAATGAAAGTCAGTATATATAGTATCTATCCCCAAACAAAGGAAAGAAAAAAAAATATATAACCGAACAGACAGAACAATTCCCGAGTAAAACAAACGTCGCACCGCCCTAGAAAGCCAACATATATATATCGCTCGGTGAACGTGCACAGTACACTCGATAATCGGCGATTAGGCGATCGGGTGGCGGCGGCAGCGAAAGGAGCTCGCGGGTTGCGGAATATAGTGCTGCGCACCACCAGCCTAGTTTGCATTTAATTTGTGCTGTCTTATATACAGTAGGCGCGGGATTTCGTCAAAGGCGAAATTTTCCTTCGTCGATGTTTCGGTAATCTCCTGCGTATAGGTATATAGACTGGTCTGAGAGTATTCAACAAAAAAGAAACTTTCCTTGTCGAGGATCATCGTTCACGCAAAAATGCAACAGCAACACTGAGAGAAAGCGAAAACTCGGCCGCGACATAAGTTTCGTCGCGAGTATATTATGTGTCTTATCGCTCGGGGCTATCGGTGCAGCGGTCAAGACACACGTGTGGATATTTACTGCCTGAGAAAAGAAGAATATCTTATGCATGCGAAAAATAAGAAAAAGACACAAGCGTATTGTGTCGCCTCGTTGTGTTAGAAAGTTCGAAAAGAAAAAATGAACTAGAGGAAGGATGTTGTTTACGGCGACGATGCAGATAAAGCGGGGAATCCCGTTCCAGTGTTGTCCGCAGAGAGGGCGCAGCAGTAGTAGTGCACGCAACTCGATCTCTCTCTCTCTCTCTTGCTCACACACATTCAATAAACTGCAATTACTCTTCTCGGTCTAACGGATCGAGAGAGCCTAACCCTCGGCTCGCAAAAATTCAATGCCTCTCTCTCTTTCGATAAGAAGATTACACCTACTCGCAGTTCAGACGACGACACATTAAGCAGATGTATATATCTATAGGCGTCACTCGCAAAAATCGAGCTAATCGAAACGAAATTACGGTTATAACCATAATAATCCATCCCAAGAGAGAGAGCAATAGGCGTAACGGCTTCTCGTCGCTTTTTTAGTGCGAAAGATAGATTTTGAAGACAGTTAACTTAATTACCACGTCGCAAGGCAGTCTGCTGTCGTGCTGCGGCCTGAACTCGCCGCTATCAGATCGATGAGGCGGAGAAAGAGAGAGAGACAGAGAGCAAAAAGGTATAAGTATATATATAAGAGATGCCGCGACGCTGGCAGCGTCGAATTAAATTGAAAGCTTTCTGGAGTAGCTTTTTTTGGGGAGAGGATCAAAGGTGACGCTGATGATATGCACTTGTGCGAGCCACGACAATGATTTTTAATCGTTAAATTTTATATATACGACGAGATCTATAACGGGCGTGTATGCTGCTGCAGCGACCTTCGACTTCTTCGCGTGTGTAAATCATCACGTAGAACACTCGCGGACGCGACGTGTCAGTCTGAATCTAGTGGTCGCGGGTACCGCTATCTTTGATACGCGCGCTCGAGAGGAGCATCATATAAGTACACGAGTACAAGTGTGTGTGTGTCTAGAGTGAAATGAGGCGGAGTAGGTATGCGGTATATAAGCGTCGGAGGATTGACTCTGTTGGTGCTTGTTTTGTAAATTGGAATAGAGCGAGCGTGATTTTTTGTTTTCAAAGAAATTCAAATCAATAGCTGATGACTGACAATAGAGCAACTTCTGAATTGAGTCGTCGCAACAAAGAAGAGTATATGCGATATAATCCAGCCACGATATATTTCTCGCTATACGCGTTTCTTCTTGCAAGAAAGCTTTTGAATGGTAATTATCGTGTGCGTATACACACTGCTGAGATATAAATTGCGAGAGCCCTTCGGGAATTTTTTTTTAAAGAACCTCTACAGGTGGTGTGTGTGTATGTGTCGTGGTCGCGAGAAGGACCCATTCATACGTCAGGCGATCGTCGAATGTATATAAGCTGGCCTCTTCCGCTCTCTGTGAAGACACGCAACTACTGATGCGGGAGCTATGGGAAATGCCTTTTTTCTGAAGTCGAATATTTCGTGAAGAGAAGAAGCGTCATTATTAAAATTTCTATCGTCACATTTAAAGTCTAGTCTTATAAGCACAAAAAGCTTGTGTTTGCACACCGTATACACACGAGCTCGTTCGATTTATAGTCCCCTATCCCTCGGACAAATTGTCGGGGACCTCGAGAAAGTATACGTAAGAAGAAGAAAAAAAAAGGATCCCAGAAAAGTCATAACCCAGTGTGGGCGTGTTACGAGTCGTTAAATTCTCGAATCGAGCCGCTCGTTAAAGACCGAAGAGAGAAAGAGAGAGACCGAGAGTTTATAAATTTGTCAGTTATACGCTGTTACCGGAAACCCTTTGGTCCGGCTATTTCGTAAAATCGAAATTTATCGCTGTGGGCTGGGAGGAACTCCGGTGACGCCGTTTGATACAACGAATCTACTGGGAATCGAGAGAATAAATTTTTACGATTACGCAATAATAAGCGTCTAGTTTCTTTTTTAAAACAATTCTTCGGATTCACCGCATCAATCCATATATACCCCGTTACTCATTACCGAACATATACTCAGCTCCTCCCGAAAAAAAGAAGAAACGATCACTCTCGGAGAGTAAAAAGCCGATTACACGCCGGCAGCGGCATTATTTTTCGTAATGACGAAGACTCGTGTGTAAGCGGCGAGTGAATATTACACGGACGAACTTATATATATATATATGTATCCAAGCCGACTGGCCCGTATTAACGAGCTCCTCGAACTCATACTCGCGACGACCGATATTCGCTGCTGCTGCCATTAAGCTAACTGACGCGTCGGGATAATGCGTCTTCCGTCTTCTTCTTCTTTTCGGGAGATAATTACACGCTGCCGTGAACGCAAGTTTCGACCTGATCCTCTGGTGTCTTTTGACTTTCGGCCGTTTTATTATATTGACGGGCCTTTGATTTTTGGCGCGAGTTACGTCACTTTATTTCGAGAAAATGAACTCAAGTGTTGTATAGTATAGTAGCTCATTATTTTGCGATTAAGGATGTGCAAAAAGAAGAACAATGAGGCGACGTCTCGTCGCGAGAAAGCTTTCGCGTCGTTCGTTAATTAGAGCAAACGACATTATAATTAGCTTAGGAAGTGACTCGAAAAACTATAATACATTTTGATGAGATGAATCCAGGAGCAAATAATACAAGACACATCACTGCGTGGAGATATAACAAGAAAACAACAACTGCGTTTCCTCTCTCTCCGAAACCTTTAACGACACGAAATGCCTGCACACTTTTCTACGCTTCGTTTTTTCACGGCTGCTGCGAGAGATGGCCCTCCATTAACTTATCGAACGTGCCACTCACGTCAAAGGCTATATAATACACTCTCGGCCCGCCGCCGTTTCCTTAATATGCATACCCTCTCGCAGTTCGAAAACGTGTTTCTCAGTCGAAGAAGGAAAATAGAAGGTGAAGGAGAGTGTAAGTTGACGCGTAGCTCGGATTCTTTCGAGTAGTTTTGACTGCGCGAATATATATATATTATTCAGGAGAACCAGTTTTCGCAGATCGAGTGTGTGTGTGTAAGTCGCGATCTACGGTCTGGTAATTTTTTTTTAATGCCTTGAATTATTCATTCTACTCTATGATAACAAAAAATAAAAAGCTGCAGAGTATATTTTCGAGGCTCTCGATAAAAAAAGCTTTTAGACACACATCACGAGATAGATAACGACGAGAGATCGCAGATGAGCCTAATGGAAGTATATTATAAGTAAAACTACAAAAGTATAAAGGCGAGGTCGTAAAAATGGCTGAAAAATCTCTCCGGGTATAATAAAAAGCGTCGGTTCACCGATCGCAATTAAATAATTGGCTCTCATTAAGCGTCGGCGCGTTTGCCCTCGGAGTATAGAGATAACGCACGAGAGAGAGAGAGAGGTAAGCTTTTGCGCGCGAATCGCGTATCTCGCGGCGTCAATTAGTCAGACCGGCATCTCGTGCCATAAATCCCAAGCCTGCGGACGACCCTGCATCAAGGGATGCGCGTATACCGAGCTTTCTGGTATTGTTCCTCTCTGTATACAGCTTTTATTTATTATTACAAAATTTTAATATATTTGTTTATCTGTATAAATAAGTTCGCGAGAGAGCTTCTAATCGAGGCAACGACATCTCGGCATAATTAATCACGCGAGTTTCTCTCCGCTGCTTTCTCGGATCTATTCGCATCGCGATAAACAGCCGTCCGTCGGTTAGCTTTATTTCGTGCAGTCGCCGACGCCCCGAGACTGCTGCATATCTGCGACGACGACGGTAACTTAACGGTCCTCGCCGCTCGCGAATCGCGCGTATATACACTGCACTGACTTTCTAATAGAATGTTGGCCTGACTCTCTTAGTCTATCTCTCTCTCTCTGTACGTGTGTTATAGTTGGAGCTATGAGGCTGATGCAGAAGTACCGTATAATGCCGTTGCCGCGAGTGATATAACTCCGCGGCTGCTTTGCATTTTTGATTCGGTCTCGTACTAGTGTGTGTGTATGTGTGTGTATAAAGAGCTAATTTATTTGGGGAGATTATATACGCGGCGTTTGTTTTATACCGTTGCTTTTAATCGCGGAGATATTCTATGGAAGGGAATAATTGTTAGACTGGAATAACTGGAGCAGGATAATTTCACGCCTTTTAAATGTCTGTATAATACACATTCCATAAATCCGAATCGAGGCCGCGTGCGTGTCGCCGAAGAAAACTCGGGAAATGCACGTACGCAATTAGTCCGCGAACAGGTCGTCTTTTTGCGCGGAGTCGTGTCGTTTGCCCTTTGTTGGCATGTGTGTGCGTACTACACCCGCTGCTGTCGGAGCTTTTTTGCCGAGCGAGACTTGTTTGTAACTGGAAAGCGAGCGGATCGTGCGAATCAACGTCGTCTCGAGAGATGTAAAGCGGTGACACACGACGACTTGTATTTTTTGACTTTGACACTATATATACATCGTGTGTACACGAGATAGAAAAAGCTGAGTAGTCGGAGACGTCGCAATTTGCTCTAGAGTACCTATACAGCTTCTGTTCTAAAAATAAATCATAAGACAATATTTCGAAAACTTGGCGCGACTTCGATTATATACTCCCGACAATTTACAGTGTCGTCTCTCGCGATAATTTCGTATGTGTGTTGTCAGGATAGTCGTGGCTCGTTCCACGGTGAATGAATAACGATTCGTTTTGGAGATGGCCGATTGCTTTGTTAGTTATCGATCTTTAGCGTAGTTTAACGAGCTGACGATGTAGCTTTAAAGGGATTTATTGTATCGCTGCTCTTGTTATATACATCCTCCCGATGATTTAGTACGGCAATTATAAAGCGTTTATACACTGCGGCTTTCGTTTCTAAACTATAAGCGAAAATAACAAGGATTATTATATCCTTTTGTATATAGGTATCTTTGAGAAAGAACAAAACAAGAAAAAGAAATGCAGACAAACGGCAGGGATCGAAAAATAATTGCATCCGCAGATGCGTGTGCGTCTAGCTATATTATCAGAGGACGAGACAGAGAGGCTTTCCTCATATTTCGATAAAGGCCGGAATTTACGATACAGAAGATCAACTCGAAACTCGATTCCTCGTCCCACCACGAGTGGGATTCCTGAAATCTCAGATTCGGTGGCAAGCGCATTAACACAAGAGGCTCGAGCAAATATTACACTCACTCGAGAGACAGACAGACCGGCTACCGCTCGTTCGAGTGACTCTTATGTATTTCTCCTTTTTTGAAGTCAGATATGTATATGTAGGAGGCTAAGAGCGATTTGTTAAAAAATATAATCGTACACGAAAATCACACTCGAATCATCAAAAAATATTGGCGCAGACGCGCTATGCGGGCGGCATTAGCATGACAATACAACAGACACACACTAATACACGACACGCCCGAGGCGTTGAAAATCGCGTCGAGATTGCCCTCGTCACGAGGATGATTACACGCTTATTTTCGCTCGCGCTCTCTCTTGTGATCCGTGCGCTTATTAGCATAAAATATTAAAATGCACTTGTATACGCCCTCGAAACCTTAGCAGTGACCCTTACTATACACTCGATATATATTATAATATAGAGAAATGTGTGTAAAGGACAAAGAGTCGAATACCCGCAGCCAATATCTTTCTCCGATCCCTTCAGAGAGTCCTTGGGGCGAATAATTTTAACGAGCGAACGTGTTTCGCGGTCTTCCACATGATCCTCCGAATTTTAATTGGTCACGAAATGCCCGAGAAGAAAATTCGGAGCGCGCACGCGCGTTTACAAGAATTTCGAATTAAGATATCTCCCTACACCGTATATACAAATTTTCGAATATATATTTATAATTGTTTGTCGCGTCGGAGAGAGAGAGAGAGGCATTCCTTGAAACCTGAATTTATCTCTGCTCAAGGTAAAGGAGACGCGACGAGACAAAAAAAAAAAAAAAAAAGAAGCCGGACCGAAATAGGAAATCACGATGATTCGGCTATCGTGAACTCGAGAGAGCGGGGCTGGAAATGCATATACAGCGGATAAATAATCCTCGGCCGCGGCCAGAGAGTAGAGGAGTCGACGGCGAAGGAGCGGAGGAGACGGACGAGATAAAAGGAATAAAGCAGTCGACCTCTGCCTTCTCTCTATCTTCTTCTTCTTCTTCTTCTTCGTGCAGTGTATTTCTAAACGTTATATACGTTCGAACGCGAAATTTCCTCTGACCTCGCAAAATTACTCGAAAAAGAATATAAAATAAATAACCAAGATGGAGAAACGTCTTGGGCGTTGCATATCCCGCTTCGGTAGCCTCGGGACATCACGAGAGTTCTCCTCTCTCTCCCACATCATTCGCTTCTTTTTGCTCCTCTCGACTGACTCTCAAGTTTCTTCGCCGCGCGGCGGTGCGTGAGCCGCGCACGCGACGCGTTTAATTAACGATGAAATTCGAACGTGCGCGCGGCTAAATTTCAATAATTGTTGCTTATTTCGTACGAGGATTTATGGACCTAAGTATATATATATCCTCTTCCCTCATGAACGATAAAGAAGAAAAAAATAGCTGCTCCGAGAAATGCAGCGATAATTGAAAAGCCGCCGACGCTTTAAATCATCCTCCGGGTGTGTGTGTATATATATCACATGATGCTATCACACGACTTCAAGTGCGCCTTTAACTTCAGTGTATGTGTTTGAAGTTGCTTTGTATAGCGAACTTCAGAGTAGTAGTATCAAGAGCATAATATCTATGGCTAAGAGCAGGACAATAACCGCTGCAGCTTCTCTTAATGCGATTACGACGTTTGCAGAGGCCACCGGAGTTGAAATGCGATCTCGAAAGTCGCCGCCGCCGCCGCTGCTGTTGCGGTGTATCTATATATACGTCTCGCTCTTTCCCGCGGGTGTGAGTTATATGCAGCTCTCTGCAACTGCGGGTGTAAAAATCCCGCGAGAATATGGGGTGGAGAGATGACCGCAGAGAGAGTTGAGTGTGATTCTGCGGCCGTGAGAGGGTGAGATGAGTATACAGACTATAGATGTGAGAGCATTAGCATGAGATTATGTCGAGATCGGAATTTCATTAATTTAATATATAGATATATAATCAATCGCTCGAGTTGACACTCTCTCGTGTACAGTTATATAGCTGCTTCTACATATATAATACAGTACCGATCAATTAAAAAGCCAATAACCATTACGTAATAGCGCATAAAAATATCCAGCCGTCTATAATCTCATAAATAATGCAACAACAAAAATCCCAAAAGATAATATATAAGCGCATCCTTCCAGTATATATACCCACGCGAGACAAAAGACCTCCACACACTATATATACGTTAATGACTCTCTTCTTT
Organism: Cecidostiba fungosa; assembly: GCA_900474305.1. NCBI lineage: Eukaryota > Metazoa > Arthropoda > Insecta > Hymenoptera > Pteromalidae > Cecidostiba > Cecidostiba fungosa. Next base: position 16,860 of record UCOJ01000622.1, read on the forward strand.
CCGGGCGTGAACGCAGTCGATCAGCTGAGAATGGAAAAGCCGCGATTAATTCGCTCCTATACTATATAACCAGCGTAATTCCAACGGCGGTCTTTCTATTACGCGACGAGATGGCTTTTTAATTGCGGCTATAGGGACGATTCACGATATATAGTATATATATATATATATATACCTACTCTTCTCTCTCGTCATGAATCTTTCATCGGACGACGACGACGACGAGAGCGACGGAGAGTTATTGTTTCTCTCGCGTGCGGATCGAGGTGAAAGTCGCGTTTTTTTGCGGCTGTTTACACGGCTTCGTGGAATAATTGATTGTCACGTGAGGTTCGATATCGTAAATCCTTCTGGACTGGTTTTTCATTCTCGAGGTGATACGCGGCGAAAATGATTCATTGTTTCGTGTATTATTGAGTCTTTAAGTTGTTTTGTAATAAAATCGCTCTCTCCCGAGTGACGATGATGATCAACAGGGATATAATATCATTATTAATTTTTATTTTTCTTTATTATTACATACAGCAAAGAAGCTAAATAAAAACGATGTAACCTCACGTGTACCGACACGTCGTCGCAAGTTCAAGAATTTTCCCGGCAATTAGCGGCCGGTCTTTCGGTCGCGGAATTCCCGAGGACCGAGTTCGTTTTTGCGCAATTACCCGCAATTACCCGCCGCTGCACACACGCGCTGGATTCAAATTAATTAATATGAGTCGGTCGCCGGCTGTGTGTGTCGTATTCGCGCTCGAGTTTAGAGAAGCTTTTTGCGCGTGTACATATACGCCGGGAGCGATGTTGCCGAGAGAAAAAGGTTAATTGCCGTTTAATACGCGAGGGACGCAATCGCCTAATTTATAGATCGACGTTTGCGTAGATATTTTTTTTAAAGAAAGATCTCTGCTCTGAATTTCTTCATTCGTATTATTATGAAGACAAAAGAGATCGATTGCGAAATCAATAAGTACATTAATCAACACACGCCATATAATAATATACTCTCGCTAATTAAAATTAATGAAAAGTGCGATGTATCTCGAGCGATAAGAGCACAAAAAGCCGCCAATTGTATTGTTCCCGCGCGTTTATCATAACGGCGGGCGCATCGATGATTCGGCGGGTGATGCCCATTAAAAAGCGCCGAGAAAACGCCGAGGGGCAAGAGAAAGAGAGAAATAAAAGAGACTTGCTTTATCTTCATCGAGATTTATTCGGTTGAGGATCGGAGGAAGGTATATATATATAAGAGAGTCGGTACGTATCGAAAGTGACCATCGAATTTCAGCACGAGTGGAGGCGGAGCTATCGCGCTGCTGCTTTTTATATTCAACAAATGTATAAATATTATATACAGTAATGTAATCCTATACACTCTGATCTATTATCAATTTATTTTTTTAGACTTATACGCGTATTATAACTGTACACCAGCTACTATACTATCGAAATAAATATTTGTATGATAATAATAATATCCTTATAAAAGGCACACGGATGATATCCAGCGAAATTGAATCAATTTATCACAAGCCGTATAGGAACGCACAGGCTCTCGATATCGCCTCGAAAAAATTAATAATCGCCGCTGAAGATTACATCCACGGATATATCTGCATAGGGCCGTTAAAGTCGCGCGGTCTCGATTTTACAGCCGTCGTAAAAACAGGCGGGGTGAAATTACGCAAGAGCGCGTTGCATCTTATTTTTTTTCCCTTTTTGAATTTATGCGCGCGAATAAAAGTTTGTTATACAGCGCGGACGGGGAATGTGGATTTCGAGGTTAGAGTACCTATATTAGAGAAGGAAATAAGGGATTATTATTTTATATAGTCGTATTTTTGTTAAATCGAGGTAAACAGGTTTCGTATATTATATTATCTGCGCCGCGCGCATTGAAATCGAACGCATCATCATCGCCTACGCAGGCATTGAACTTACACCCCATATCACCTTCAATGAGGATGTAACCTGAATATATCGGTCGACCGAGTCTCACGCGTTTATTATTATATAGTATGACGATGATAAATAATATACGTCTCTCGCGTATAAGCTTGATGATCGAAAAGAAAATTCTGCGCGCGCTCACGGCACCTGCGATAATTCGAGTTTCTTCACGGCGGTCCCTTATAGACGCGAAGAAGCTTAATGGACCGGACATGCGACAGTTCGAGCTGACGCGGTGAATTATGCGCGAGCCAGATGATAAACGCGATGAGGATTAGAGATATATATGCAACGGGAATTTGCGCAGATTTTTTTGTTTTCAAAGTAAATTCAGTATCGGAAAGCTGCTTACGTGATTTATTCGATTGTTTTTTTTCTTTCTGGCTATATATTTTAAAGCTAATCATAAAATTCTCTAATATAAACCCGTTTATATATGAATGAACGGCTAATGTATTCATAAAGGCAAGTATGACTCAGGCGTATATATTCTGAGAAATGTCAATTTCGCGACTTACAACTACCGAGAACCGATGAAATTAGTTTTCGCCGCCTAGAGACACATTATATAACTGCTTCACTATATATACCGAAGAAAAAAAAATGATGCTCCGAAATTTCCGGTGATAATAATTAATAACTCCAAGTGGCGCCGACGTCGCGGCCACCAAAGGCGCCGCTTTCTTCCGAGAACTTCAATTTTCTGCGGATCTTTTGATTTCGCGAGAGCCTCGTATATAATTGCGAGGGATAATATAACGAAGGTGTTTGCTTTTGTGCACAAATGAGACCGGAAGTCTCTTTCTCTCTCGAAGCCGGCAATTTCGCGAAGGGATTGGATATTTGGGTCACCGGCTGTGTGTTATGTGTGACGAAAGAGGACTTTTTTTTTAATGAAGCAATTCTGTTTTTTTTTTTTCAGGAGAAACCTCAGCGCGCGATTTTAACGATGATTACGTTTCGCGTAAAAGCAAGAAAAGAGGCTCTAAATAAAATGAATTTCCTGAACAAGATCGAATAACCGGAAACAGCCCTCTGACTTTAATTACTAATCGTATTCGACGCGCTTCTCTCATCTTCGCTTACGAGAAGCGGAAAACGCATCGCGTGCTCGGCGGCGTGTCTTTTAGGGCCTAATTACCTATATGATCTCGTTATACTTTTTTTTTTTGCACACCTCTCACTTGCCACCGGAAACGAAATCCGTCTACGATTACTTATATATACACTGAATATCTTCGTATTTCTCTCCTTTTCTCCGCCTACACACACACACACAATGGACGTGCTCGAAAAATCGCGCGAGAAACCAGTTCCTCTTTCGAAAAATAAATAAAAAAAAAAAGAAAATATCCCTGCTCGCGCGTGCATTCTCGCAAAGGGAGATTTCGGGATCTGCTGCATATATACCAGTCCTTCATGCATTATTAAAGCGCTGTAGCGCAAAGTCGCGTGTGTGGGTAGCAGTGGCGACAGGTTAAGGTGGTGCATATAAGAGTATTCCTCTCTCAGCGATTGGGATCGAATTTTATATATCTCGGAGAGAGAACGGAGGTAATTGATTGGCTGCAGTAGCGCGGAATCGAATTTGAATTTCCTTTTATTTCGCCGTTAAATTTCATAAAAAATGAGAGCGTCGTCTCAAAATAAAAAAAAGTATTGTACCCTTGGAAAAAGAGTAGCGCATTAATTAAAATCCATCCGACAGCACAATTCTTATTCATCGAAACAAAAGAAGCTTTAGCCAAAAAAGGGCAAACGATCGTGTGCGCACGACACTTATATACCGCGCCGCGACGAGATGCATTTGCATTTTAAAACGCGCGCGAAATCGGACGTCTTTGTGCGGCACCGGCCTCCTCACGCGTCTTTTATTCGAGCTCGAAGCTATAGGTACGCTTCAAGCTCTTTCATATAATATGTGCTTCTCGAGCGGTTTACTTTTCAAGAGCCGAGAAGAAGAAGGGCTGAAAGAGCTGTCGTGAGATTAGAGGAGTGGAAAGCGCGCGGTTTTGTGTTGAGAGTTTGAAAAGGTTTGACCACCGGCGGTGATGTGTGCGGGGATTGTTCGGGTTTAACGCTAAAACGTGCGAGCGTGGAATGTTACTGTTGAAAATTAAAATTAAAAAAAAAGGTGTAATGCATTCGGGGATCAATATTGATCGGGAAGTAATTAAACCGCCTGTGTTCTCTCTGATATATATAGTCTCGAAATTGAGTCCGAGAGGAAACATTAATCACACACTGTAACAACGTCGGACACTTACGGCTATACTCGTCGACAGCTCGGATGCATATACCATCGCACACGTGTATAATAAAATTCATATCGAATTTTAGATTCATCCAAGCTAGACTGACAAAAACTTTCGCGATCTCTTCGAAGAATCCATATCCACAGTCGAGGTACAATCCGAACGACAATTACAAATGACGGCAAAAAAGGCGTAATTGAAATCCCTCTCTCGTGACTCTTCTAGAAAGTCATCCGTCGCGTCTTTCCCGATTCGTCACGCTCGAATCTTTATTTACACAGAGTGTAATGAAAAATAAAAAATTCGGCGCAAGAAACGACTCGGCGATTCATCGTTATCGCGGGCGAAAATGAAAAAGAAGAGAGAGGGAATATAAGGAGCGGTTAATTGCGCCAGGCACTGGCCATTTAAAGCCACAGAACGCGATCGTAATTAAAAAGTAAACTCGCTAACAAGACGATCCCGTTTCGTTCGCGCGGGTAGGAGGAGCTTTCGATTATCGCGGGAATAAGCTGCCGATTCGACACGCCGAAGAGAATCTCTTCTCTCTTGGCTGCGAGTGTATAATTGAAAATTACGTGCGGCCGGCTTCTGGTATTGCCTTTTCGGTATTGTATATATATTGGAGTGATTGCTTGGCTCGTCACTGCGGGTTGGTATATATTTATTTATATACAGTGAAATGTGATTCGTTATCTCGGACAATATTTTCCTGAAAGCTCGGTCGCATTCTTGGTCATAGGAAATCCGACAAGTGGTTCTACTGCTGCGATGAGAAGATAGTCACCTTTCTGGTTCCTATAGCTCTTAGCTTCTTCTTTTTGTCGCACGACGTCGATCGATCACAGACTTTTCATTAAATCGTCCTGCATGAGATAAGCCTCGAAACTATATCAAAAACCTCTCTTTTGTTCGGATCCGTTATTTTTAAAAATATTTTCAAACACACGACAAGCAAACTACCGTTTTTCTCGCTCTTGATAAACAGTATTTACTTCACTTCCCTTCAAAAAAAAAACTTTTTCTCACGTAAGCTTCTCGAACGAATTATCAATCTCCCAACACGTAGAGCTATTTTTTCAGTCCTAGCGTATACGTCGTCCCTCTTCAAAAGTCCGCCCCGAACCGTGAAAACGACTAATTTTCTCAACGGCGCGCTGAGGCATACAAATGTGCTCTTTCTTCTTCTCTCTGGTATTTTAATGTCCGAGTTTTTTGACGGTTCTTATTTTTTTGTCGCCCACTCTTTGAAGCGTTTTTTCGACGCAGTCACGTGTGTGATGGCTGCAATACACGCGGTATATATTTTTATAATGAATTACACTTCGGTGCGCAGGTTTTAATAATTCCACGAAATAAACAGCGCGCTTGTCGTTAGTGAAAACTCAGTGATGGTGAAAAATAAAAGCATCAGTGCAAAAAGAAGAGGCATTTTTTTCGAAAAAAAGGGAGACAGAGGAGAGAGAGAGACCGTAATGCAGCAACGCCTATATCCGAGAGAGGCTCGAACGAGACAGAGAGAAAAAGAGCGGGAGAGACACCACAGACACATTGTCCTGTCGTGGGACGTTATTTATCTCGAGGCTCTCTTCGGCGCGGTTCCCTCCGCCCTACCTCTCACTATATACATATAGATATATACAGACCGCAGAAGAGCCGATTGTGTGTCGATTCGGCGAGAAATCGGAGCGAAACGTTTCTTTTTTTCCTCTCTCTCGAAGAATATCACATCGAGAGAGAAATGCGATTTAATATAAAATAATAAAAGAAAGGAAGACCTCCACCGCAAAAGCAATCTACTCCGTATAATAAAGTCGAGGGCGACTATATGTATATATGCGACGTGCTCGCTCGCGCGCGCATAAATAGAGCATCTCTCTCCATTGTACGCGGCGCGTATAAATGGCGCCTGCTATATACTACTGCAAGTAGCCATTGAAAATATAACCGAGCTGCGCTTACGCACTTTGCATATTACACTCGCTTGCGCGTGCGAGATGGAGATGGCATCAGAGAGAGCGAGGTGTGATTCTGCGCGCGACTCTGTGTCGTGTATTATTCTGAGATACATGAACGATGCTGAGTAAGTTGGAACATGAGGTTGGAAGTTTTTCTAGAGCGAGCGGATAAAAATCTTTGCTGCAGTCGAATTTCTCGGAAGTTTTGTTTGAAGATCGTCATCGAGCCCACGCACTGATGTAATGCGGAGCACGTACCGAAAATCCACATACGTGTAAAACCTCACACGTGCCTCAACAGAAGACGAGGTAGAGATAGATAGATGAAAAAGAAAATACAGAAACGTGACCCCACCTATACTGCAGTTGTATATAGTTTCTACGAAAGTCGCGCATAGAACGCAATCAGCGGCTGCCGATCTGGTCTTGTTTTTTGGTAAATCTCCTCCGAGAGAATAAAAAATTTGGTAAACCGACTGTACACCTAAAGCTCAAGAAGAAGAAGAAGAAAAAAGGAGGAACACACCGCGGCCGCAAAACGAGGGGATGCACTCTCGGACGACACACAGAGAGAAAGAGCGAAAAAAGGGAAGCCACGAGAGTATAAAGGCTACCCAAACGAGGTACGAAGAAGAGGGAAGGAGTCCACACACACACACATGGATAGTTAGATGGAGCCGGATAAAGCGAACGGGTAGAGAGAGCCGCGAGGAAAGATCATCCGCGAGATAAGGACACACACACACACACAAGCTCCTCTTCTTCGAGGCGTGTGTATAGGGTAATGCCGATAGGAATCTTTCTCGAGCTCTCTGGCTATATACGAAGAAGAGAGAGAGAGAGAAAGAGGTTGTACGTATTTATGGTAAGGAGCCAAGCAAGCCTGCCCTCGAAGGACGACGTGCTGCTGCTGCTGCTGCTGCAGTCTCGAGCTTATAATCCCCCGCTGAGTATGTGTCCCAGTCATCGACGTTTTGGAATATTGAATTCCGCCGAGAGGAATATCAAGGAGCAGTATATATAAGGACACGGGTCGCTGAACTTAGTGTTTTCTCCATCTTCTCTCGCAATTAAAATATCTGAGAAAGGATATTTTTTCTGCAAAAAACACCGGTAGCCTCCCGAGATAAGGGTCGCGGTCCATATTCTTCCCTCGCACACGACACGCTGTGTACTATATAACGCACAATAAGGAAAAATCGAGTGTATTAACGAGAAAAAATATCCGATGCTGAAAGTAACAAAAAAAAAAAAATATCGGCGAGGTGGCCATTGTCCTTGCGCGGACAATGTAAGCGGCTGTAATAATCTACATCTTCAGCCGATATTTCACGCGAAGCTTTTTGGAGTTTCATGAAGAAGACATCTCTCTCTCTCTCTCTCTCTCGCTTCTGGATTTATATATTCAAAAAACGTTTCGCTTTTGTCGAAGCTAAGCGCATCGTGTTGCAGGGAAGCTTATATAGCTGCAGCTGTGTGCGATGACAGCGCGTAGGTGTGGATATATGCGATGGTTATCGGCTGCGAGTTCGTTCACACCGAAAAGTTGTTGCAGCTCGTTTGAATTTTGAAGTTCATCCCTCGGAGGACACGGATCGATTCCCCGAGTATATATAAGCTTTTCACAAAGAGCTAATATCCTATACTACGCGCCTCTGCTTCCTCTCTCTCTCTAGACGACAGCACCTGTGCAATCCTGGATAATATCCTCTTTCTTCGAAGCTCTTAGGATCCTTTTACGGGTGAGAGAGAGAGAGAGAGGGACGTGCGTAAAAAAGGAAGTATACGAGGAAGAAGCTTCTTCACATTTGTTACTTTTCCCTCGCTACTTTTGATTAAGCTTCGACGATTATTAAGTACAAAAACCTTACACCAAAACACTCGGAATTATCATCTCTCCTGAGAGGACCACCCGAAATACTCCGAGATAAAACAGGAAGTCCAGCAAAGCGTGTAAGAAGCCGAAGTACAGGGTGTTGTCGAGTAAAAAAAAAACACGCGAGAGCGACTCTTGGTGTACACCTCGGAAGAAGTGAAAGGAGAGATGAAAGAGGGAAGGGTATAAAATATGATAGCGGCATTCGCGAAATATGAGACCGAGACGTCGGCTGCCTTCTCGGCAACAGATGGCTCTTATCTCTTGGCAGGAGCGTGGTAGTCATTTTGCTGATTTATGCAAATCTATAAATTTCCATCCGCTTCGATTGAATCATTCTACATTTTATATAAACGTATATACATTGAAACAAGCCGATATATAGTACAGGAAGAAGAAAAAAGCGTTACGAAATTCCAAATTAGAAAGGATCACGGGGTGAGGCAGCCGCGACGCGATAAATTCCGGTGAAATCACGGTAATTGATGCCAAACTGCGAGAGCGTCGAGTTATAACGTTCCGCACAGCAAGGGGTCTTACTCGAAAGGGGACAAACGTTTTCATTCTTTTTTTTGTATCGCACACAGATACGCGGAAGGCTTTCTGATAAGACGGTCATCTATATAAAGCCGGAGAGAACAAAGGAAAATCGCGAGCAGCAGGAAACTTTCACTTATAACCAGATAAGCATCTCTCGCGATTTCCCGGAGTCCCTCTGTTTGTGGGCCGATGTAACGAGACGACATATAGGGGCGTTTTCACGTCAAACAATTAAAAGAGAGGAGTAGGGAATAAACTAGTTTCGCGCGAGTGCGGTTGTCATCTCGGAAGAATTTACCGTCGACACTCTCGGTGTGTTGCACGCGAGAGAAAGAGTGAGTTATATCAGTGGCTATTGGATTTCCCTTTGTCGTAGTATATAGCATCTCCGAGCGTATATTATATACAGTTGTCATTCAAAAAATAATTCTCTATACGTACCAGGCATGCAGACACATCGGAAGGTTCCAGGATCGTCGAGGCAAGAGCCGTCGTTTCTGCAGGGATGCGACTCGCACTCGTTGACGTTGGTCTCGCATCTTGGTCCGGTGAAACCTTGCGTGCAGTTACAGGCGAACGAGCCGGGCGTGTTCACGCAGATGCCGTCGTGCTCGCATGGAGAACCTGTGAAAGAAAAATCAACGTCGTTATAATAAATTCCTCTCTGTGTGTGTGTATATAAATAAACGTAAAAGTTTTCCGCGTTAACGATATACATTTCCGATTCCGATCGGACGTAAGAGAGTAGTTACCGAAAGGCTCCGCCTGCGCATGATTTTTCCCACGTGTGCGGCGGAGGCTGACTTTCTATCGATCGACCTCAAGCCGCTGTACGTATATGCTATGCTCTCGAGTTGACCGAGCAGCAGCAGCAGCAGCTGATGAGAACGAGCCTCGCCGATACTTTCACTCGAGAATTCTCGAGGTAGATATATATACACAGAAACTCGGTGCTCTCGCCCGCAATTATCGACTTCTCGTGTGTACGCACCTTTAATTCGGTCGGGAGGTCGGAGATCGAGGTGTATTAGGCTTCTAATTGCCGGAATTATGTGATTTTTGTAGAACGTCGACTTGTATTTCTGATATATTTTTGAAGCATAATACATCTTACTATATATAGACAGCGTCGGAGACTCGGCGAGTGACAATTAAAGCCGAATCGGCAAACGTGCGCGGAATGACGAGCTCTCTTTTATTGTGTACAATGCCCTCGTGTGCGTATATATACACGTCCCACACGACAAATGCATAACAAAGTACCTTAATTGGCGAATTCTCAGTCGGACGATTTTAACAAGCCGAGATTGACGACGACTAAATTCGTACAAATACGTTTGTTTTCCTAAAGTCTTGCATCTCTCGGCGTTGACGTCATATATATCGCGAGAGATAAAGCGTTTTGTCGCCTACGGCCTGTTAACACTATAATATACATCGCGTATACAATTATCGCTTCGCGGAATAAAGACACGACGCCGGCATCCACTGCTGCCCTTCGACAGCCTTGAGAGAGAGAGAGAGAGAGAACCAGCCACGCGTTGGGATATATAAATGCCGACGGGGTAATTATGCGACGAGAGACTAGACATTCCTCGGGAGATGCTTCTTTCGGCGCTTATATATATGCTTTGTGTTGTACTACAAGCTGTTAATTCCTCGAGGTGTCTTTGTATCGTTGATTTTTCCGAATGTTGTACACCGATTTTATTGTGTCGATAAACTATACCGAGCAAAATCCAATTCCTTTACTTTATATTATAATATTCCCAGACTCCATCCGTAAGACGACACGCAGCAGCAGAAGCAGCACACCTTGAGTAAACTGCAGGTAGTATAGTCTACCTTCGGTGGGGGCGACCCAGGAGTATCGGTTTACTCGCCAGCCGAATTTCTCTCGACAATGTGCCTTTGTGTGCTATATATACATATACTGCTGCAGGTAGAAAGTGGTTCGGCCCTGCGAAGGATTTTTCGGGCTATGTTTTCGAAATATCGCGTGTTGGTGAACGGTAGCAGAGCGCGGTGTCGGATTGCCAGGTGTGTGTGCATGTGCTTCTTGAGTAAGAACGGATCTAGTTCTCGTTAGATTCGTTGATGCAATAATGTTGATTGTTGAACTTTGTTTTCGCGGCTTTTGAGAGATTTTAAGCCTCGAGACATCGGTATACCTGTCGTCGAGTATTTTCGAGACACCTGTTACGATGTTTGTTTGCTGTAAAACCATAAGAGATTTCACCTATAAGATCGAAAAATATATAGCAGAGCAAAAAAAGGAAATTCCGAATAATCATGTTAATAAAGTCGCTGCGAACTACTTCAGAGAGATTAGAATATAGAAAGTTTCGGATTTTAACAGAATTAACATTTTTACTGCATACATACACACACGGAAGGTGTATACCCTACTCGCACAAATTGCAATCACAAGACTGATCCCATTAGACGCTATCACGTACGGAAGGAGAAAGTCTCAGCCTCCCAGATTGAATAATTAAGTGAAACCTTCTCGGATTAAACTCCCTGAGAAGTGTTATAATTAAAACCCATTGTGACTATAGCGCACAGAACTCATCCGACACGAAGAAGAAGAAGAAGAAGAAGAAAAGCAGGGAATTCGCCATAATTTTCTGGGCGTACGATAATTGCGCCCGCCGGCGAGACGTAATAGCTCTAATCCTCGTGGTGTGTTGTACACTTCTGGTTCCTTATCCACGATCTACACTTCGCCCCGAAGGAAGACGTAAATGGTCGAGCGCGCGCGAAAATGTTATGCGCTAATTTCGCTAATGCTGATCGATGTCTCGCTGTATTATAGGATATATATTACGAGATTTTTCTCCGGGAGATGATAAATCACGGTTCGATAAATTTTCCAAAAAATTATCCTCTCACGTAACTCACTCGATTTTTTCCCCTGGCTTATATTAGCCAGATGCTCGTATTCTAATATACAGGAATTCCAGTCCCCGTTTATCGTTTGGAATCAAAGTATACCGGCTTTTCCCGACGGTCCAGACGACAGTTTATCATACTGTCGGAGACGTGAAAACACCTGTTATATACTGGCACAGCCGGAAGACGAAGGGTTGTATTAATAGCTCCCGATGCTTATCGAAGGTTGTAGGCATTTAAAAAACACGTGTGTATAGTATACTGATGAAAAAAAATGAGCTCTAGAATTCAAAAACGATAAATATAAACCCCAGCCATTATTAAACCTATAACGATTACATTAAAATCCCACCCTACTATAGCACACACATACACAACAGCAAACAAAGGCGACTTTTCCAACGGTTCTCGCTCATAATATACCTCGACTCACAGCAGCGAAGCACGATAAATAAGTCCGCGGGGGCTCGCGCATTAACCGCTGCGAGCACATCAGAAAGAGAGAGACAAAGACACTTCATTAATAATCAGAAGCGCATCTCCTCCCTTTGTGTCGCGCAGTATATATCCACGCCTCGGATATTAATTCGAGACCTACTGGTATCGCTCATTAATTGTGCGCGCGCGCGCGAAGGATTTTGTTTTGACTCTTCTTTGATTACGCGGCAAAGGCTTAGATATTAAATGAGATCGTTATAGGTGGAGAGATTCGATGTACATACACATATACACGAGAGAAAGATTTATGGGGTTGGAGATTTTAATTAGCGAGTTTTTTTACGAACGATTTTAAGTATGCCATTGAACTTATCTCGGATTATACAAACTTTCAGGGGTTAATTTATATTTTATTTTATAAGGCATAAAGAGCCCGATCTTAATGCGTCGTAAATTTCACCGGTCGCAAAAAAATCGACGAGATCGTTATATTATAACGACCAACCGATTAGTTTCAATTTCAAAGAAGCTCGCGATTGAAACATTAGCCATGAAAAGCGCATAAAACGAGGTAAAAATTTCATCAAAAACGACGAGCACCAGAAGATAAGAAACAAGTATCAAGCTTTAATTGCCCTAAGGGATGGGCGGAATATCTAAGCCTTAACGCATATAAATCCATCGACTGTCATACAGCGAGGAAAAGGTAAAAATCAAACATACGCGTCAGATGTCAAACGCGAATATAGAAATTAAGAGCATCGCCTCTTCTTCTATCGGTATATAATTGTCGAGCTAAGCCAACGACGAAATTTACGATCTCTCCCTACCATAGCATCTATAAATCCCAAGAAAGCCACGAGAGTCGAAGGTATATATAATTCATGTGCGAACGACAAAAACTTCCTGTAATTTTCTCCACTTCAAATTTGAATATCTCAAAGCATCCTCGTGATCATCCCGGGGCTAACTCGTGATGCGGCAGTCAATCCGGCAAACAAGAGAAGAGAATGAGAAGCGCGCATCAGCAGCGGAGAAGTCGTCTCATCTCGATCCATCCTCGGGCGGCTTATAATTCGATCTCGACGATCGATCTTTCCGCGCGACTTTTCAATTTGCCGCCGTCGTTGCAACTTGCGAAACCTCCAGCGCTTTCCCACACGCTTTTGGGGAATAGCCGACAATTAACGGGAGGAAACGCGAGTTTCCACTCGATTTCTATCGTTTGGAATGCAACGGTGTATGTGTGACGTAATAATAATATATATGATGTAGGAGATTCTTTGGATGCACTGGATGAGCGATCGTTGAGGTACAGATTTTAATAACGACATAATTAAGAAACGTAATATGTTAATCCGTGTATTATACGAATAAAATGAGAAGCGGCCGTTGCTCGGCTAATTAGTAAATCCATCTCAATTATTACAAAACACAATTCCTCCCGACGAAATCTATAGAGAGAGCGTCGGGTTTATATCTGGGCATCGACGAAAACCAGTATAATGATTTAAAGCGGCGCTGTCCCTTCATTAATCAAAACGCAGCAGCAGCCGCCGCCCGGGTTATAGTCTCCGTGACATCGCAGTAGAGGAGCATCAGGTCATTAATATCGATTTATCGATCAAGACTCCGGATCTTGTGTAATTTCTAGATATATAATTTTTTTTTCCTCGAGTCTATCGTATAATGAATTAGAATATTAGACACTTCCTCGACGAATTAATTCGGTGATGACATTATCAGATATAAACCAGAATATCTTACCTTGCTTGCACTCGTCGATGTCCTCGGAGCAGTCGATTCCACGGTAGCCACTGGTACAGGAACACGTGAACGAGCCGTTGATCGGGCTGGTATCGCAGACGGCATCCTGGTGGCAAGGATTCGACGTACAGGCGTCATCCAGATGGCAAAGGAGACCTGGAATGATAGAGAAGAATTTGAAGAATTTTCTGCGCAGCCGAAGCAATTTAAACTAAAAACGAAAGTGTGTGTGTGTGTCAGCGGGTGCAATTACGCGAGCGCAGTAGCAGCAGCGCCATATATTTCCTCTATATAGCTCTCACAGGTTGTCGATGCTGCTGCTGCTGCTACAGCTCTCGACCCCCTTAATGATGTCCATCTTGGGGGCCAGGCTTTTGTTTTATAGCCGTGCGAAAGCCGCCTGATTGTACGAAAAGCGCGCCTATAACCTCCGCGATTTCATCTTTCTAGCTGCCTTTGTCTCACATCGAGAGATGTACTTTTATCTCGAATATAAGAAAAATATAAGAATATCCGATTTTTAATCAACTCGAAATTACTCCCGGCGTATCGAATATCGAGACCTCATTTACCTCTCGACAAAAAATGCAAAAATCCACATGGACCGTCCCGAAAAAGAGTGTAACCCCCCTTTACTCTCCTCTTATTAAAATCGGCGCTTCCCGTGAATATTCATCCGCGGCTGCTTAAACGCTTTCTCGCAAATTGCGGCAGTCCTCCATTAAAATTCACGAGCACCGCCAAAAGAGAAAAAGACGAGGAGGATAAATCTCATCGAAGCACACACGCGAAAAATCCGGTTATCAATGCTTCGTCTCTTTCTCTCTCTCTCTCTCTCTCTCGTTATCGAGAGGTAGACGACTATATACCATCGCGTGAGTTGCACCTGCTTCTATATAAGAGAGCGACCTCGACTCGGTAGCGCAGGTATATATCGTGTGCATCTTGTTTCGCGAGATACCGAGCGTACGCAGAGCGGCTACCGATTTTGGGCGTTATATACCTCCGTTACGTCTGTTATTACACTCGAATTCGTCATTTATATTGCAAAAACTCATCAGCATAATATACGATGCTTATATGTATACACTCACGCGTATCAAAGACGGTCCCATATAATTTTCCTATCTGAAATCGGATTGAGTTTCCCGCAATGATTCAAAGGCGGCATCCGCAAACGCACCGATTTTTTTTCTACATATAACATATACGCGCTCAAAGTAGTGCGCCGAATCTCTTTCTGCACAGAAGAAACGGCGTAAAGGTCGGCATGATTAATAGTTTATCGGCTTGAGAAAAAGCCCTTCTTTAGCGATTTTCCTTTGGTCGTCGGCGCGCGTTTTTTCGCCGCGAGTTCGATTAGCGATTGCCGATTATGGTGCGCTTGCGCGAGTGTGTACACGTGTTGCTTTATATATATATGTGTGTATCCCCGACGGCGCAGCTGCGCGCGAGGAGGTATGCATGTACGCCGGGGAATCTTGCGAGGTTTTTAAACGCGCGTATATAGTATAGGACTGACCTTGCATTAATCGAGAAAGAGAGAGAGACCGAGATATTTTATACTCTTTTCTTGTATTTTTATATCCTTCCACGTGTCTTCTTGACTTTTTCGAGATCGTTAAGCTTTGACGAGCTGTACATGCGACATAATTAACGTAATTTATCGTCGTAACGTTACGAAACAGCCCGATTTAACTGGATTAAAAGAAAAGGCTCATCGTGGGAAACGTGACGCACGATAGGATTTCGATCTAATCAGGTCAGTGGATAATATACCGTAAAAGTGTGCGCATTTTCGAGGAGAAAACAAAAAAAAATGAAATCGTTATCCAATTAACTCGTGCAATACAAAAAATTACAACTTACCAGTCTTTCCAGGCGTGCACTGACAGAAGAAGCTTCCCACCCTATCGATACAGGTAGCCCCATTGAAACAGGCAGCTCCAGCGCAATCGTCGATGTTGACACTACAATCTGGTCCCGTCCATCCATTGACACATATGCAAGAGTAGCTTCCGTGACTGTTGGTACAGGTGGCGCCGTTGTAGCATAAAGACGGCCTGACGGAACACTCGTCGACGTCGTGTTCACACTGGGTACCGGTGAACGCTGGTGGACATAGGCACGAGTACTCGTTCACCCTGTCGATACAGGTCGCTCCGTTTTGACAGAGATTTCCTACGCAGTCGTCGATGTTCTCCTCGCAGTTCTCGCCTTCAAAGCCTGGAAGATGAAGATGGGGTTGTTATTATATATTATATACATATATTGTGGATTGATGATGATGCGGCGAAAGTAAATGTGTATTGATCGATCGGCTGTGATTTATAATATCGTTTGATGATCGGGATCTGATGTTTTCATTGAAGGGCTTTTTGGACGTGTTTTAATCTCGAGCGCACTGTGTTGTTAGTCTCTCTCTCATGAAGGCTAATCACGTAATGGAAGACGTGAGCATTGGTAATTGGTAATAAAGCCATTATTCAATGAATCTGATGCAGGGCGCTAACGAGTACAGTCGCGAGACTCGTGTGTATGTATGTGTTTGCAGTCGTCGCTTCTTCTCGAGGGAATTCAATATCCTCTTAGGAAAAGTACGGAGGAGAGAGAGAGAGAGACTGATTGACTTCATTTGTTATACGACGTGTATGCGCTGCGGAATGGTTTGTTAAGTCCATCATTGCGATGTCTACCTAAAATAGTCAGATTTAAAATCTCACTGCACACTGCTCATGCTTTCAGTTTATATTTATCGCTGCAACAGAACTGCGACAAAGACAAAGAGATGTGTGTGTGTGTGTGTACGTAAGCGCAGAGAAGAGAGATAACGACAGAGAGAAAGATGAGGTCCGCACTGATGGGACCTCGTTACGTCGGATTACGCACTGGATTATAATGGTTATGACGGTTATAAAGGCGAATCGTACGTACTTTGTGGTACAGTCAGTCACACACACACATACATCAGGATGTCGATCGAGTAATCCGCTTCTATTTATTTTTTATATATATAAAAAAAAGAAACTCGACTCTATAATACTCTCTTTCTCAAAGTAAACGCTGAATCTCCGGCGGCGCTTTTTCCGAAGATAGTGTCCGCGCTTCAATCAACAACTAAATTAACCGTGACGACGACGCTGCAGCGGCAAAAAGCAGCGAACAAAGGCGAGAGGAGAGAAGCTATGTCAAATATATCGAGAGAGTATAAGAGGC
Source organism: Cecidostiba fungosa (assembly GCA_900474305.1). Classification (NCBI taxonomy): domain Eukaryota; kingdom Metazoa; phylum Arthropoda; class Insecta; order Hymenoptera; family Pteromalidae; genus Cecidostiba; species Cecidostiba fungosa. The sequence continues at coordinate 33,752 of UCOJ01000622.1, forward strand.
GAGAGAAAACCGCATTCCACCCTCGCGCGCGCGAAAAAAGAATCTCCAAGTGAACGACCGTGAAAAACACAGGAGAGGGAGAGCTTCGTGGAAATAGAAGGGAGCATCGATCGATCTCGATCCATCAAAGTTTAGCCGAGGTGAAGGGCATTGCACTGATCTTTTCTCTCTCTCTTGCCGCAAAACTTTAGTTTTTAGGAATATAATCGAAGATCGTTGCACCTGAAAAGTCAATCACCTTCGATTATATATCGGCGCTTCGCACTTTTTTTCCTCATCTTTTCGCAAAAATATTTGAATCTCCCGCCATCAATCGATTATCCATGGGATATCGACTCATGGTCTAGCCGATTCGTCCCCATATTATATATATTGACAGAGTTACAATAGCAACGGACAAAAAAAAGACGCCGGAGGAGGAAACCGCAGAGAGATAAAAGACGACGAGTTTCTGCTTGTTTTTTTTTTCTGGTGTGAGCGCACGGGTGACAAAACTGGCGTAGCGAAGCCGATTCCGGCGTGGTGAGCATTAGGACGCGCTGCTCAATTTGGAAAGAATGGAGCGGGAATTAGCCGCGATTGTTGGTTTTTTTGATGATAAAAAAGTGCGTCGGTGGAAGATTTCATGCGGTTCGCCAGGAGGAAAAAAACATTTGAGTTTAGGTGTGGGAATCTAATGCTGTCATTCAGACCGGATTCGGTATGGTTCCGAGAGAGATGACGGTGTTGCGGAATAATATCAATTGAGAAAACACGTTTCGCAAACCCTCGAGGTAATTAAGTACCGGTAAAGATAAGGTCGCCTATCGAGAATTCAAAGGAGAAGAAGAAGGATCGATAAATTAGTTATCGCGTTCGCTGGTGTGCACTTCCGACGATAACGCTGCAACGACCCTAGGTTATACCTCTCAATCCTTCTGCACTAAAATATATACCTATTATTCAATTTTTATTATATGTTATATTCCAGCCAAAAAAAATTAGAATATACAACAAGAAAAGAAGTCTCTCGTGGGCCGGAGGCTGACAAGGTTCCTCTCGATACCACAGCCGAGAGCAGAGCACACATCACACACATATAGTAGTCCAAGAGGAAGCGGCCTGACCGCAAAGAGAGGCGAAACCAGCCGCGATAACAGTTGCGCGCGCGACGCGAAAGAGAGAGAGGTGTACCCTTCTCCCGATACGGGCCTTTAACGCGCTCTTTAACGACGCAAAGCGATAACGGCGCCACCACCACGTGGGAAACGAAAAATAGACGCCGGAAGATAATCTATAACAACTGTCTCCGTGTGTATGCGTGTGTGTGTTGGTTACTTACTTCCGGCCAGAAATATGAAGAGAGAACGAATAGTGTGAGAAAAAATTCGGGATGTTTTGCCGAATCGGATACGTAGTATGCTCTGATTTTAGCGCGTGTTTCGATTATCGCTTTGTATATATATTTTTAGAATCGACGCGTGTGAACGGGTTTTTTAATTCTGGAGCTGATATCGCGATACTTCATGATTGTATACTTATATACACTCTAAAAAGAATAATAATTTGAATAAATTTGAACCAGTCGCGGATGAGAGAGCCAGAATAATAAGTGTAAAAGCCAATCGAACGTAAAACTCTATCTACATACACAGCAAGCAAATCGATAGAACAAACGGCACTGCGGAGAGACGTACGATCGAACGAGCCACCTTATCGAGTGTATACCCAAGGAACTCGCGGATTCCTTGCTTCTCTCTCTCTCGTCGGAATAATCACGCGGAAAGGCCATTTTGTACGGAGTTATAGGTGCGGAGGGCCGAAGCCGCGAGGAGAGGGAACTTCCGTATTAAGCCAATGTCGGACTTCCTGCTTGCATCTATTAAGCCGCCGGTATACTGCTCTACGCTCCAAACTTGGTCTTACGTGTGTACCCGCGCGCGAGAGAGAAGTCTCTTATATAGCCCTTTCTTGCTTGGGATAGAAGAGGCTGTATTGGAAGACGTACTATAGGGACAAAGAGCTATACTACTACTTCTACTGCGAGTATTTAAAATTATTCATTACCGATTTTCCAGTAAAATGTTCGCTTCTCATCATCATACAGAGATTCTCGCGCAAATAAAGGAAAAGCCGGTGTGGAGAAAGAGCCTCGAACAAAAAGCTCGAGCATCGCCTGACTTTTCTCACGCGATCTTTCTCTCTCTCTCTTTTACAAGCATACTCCCCAAGTTTATATATCGGCACGACAGACGAAAACGTTTTCTTTCTTATACACATCCACGTGTTCTATACGGACATATACACATTGGCAAATCGAGCGAGTATTATTGACTCTGAAATCGTGCCTTTGCAACGTATATATATACGAAATCATTAGGTCGATAACGCGCGCGCATTACATTACTGTTTTATGAGTTATGACCGAGCGTGGCTTATGCTGATTCCGCGAGATTTAGTGTGCATAAGCTCTTTTCGCGGAGCTAACTGTAAATTTTCGTTGGGCTGGCGTAATGATGGAGTTTCTATATATAATGTGAGAGAATCAGAAACGAGGGCGCGAATGATGAACTGCGCGCTCGATTCGATAATCGTTTGAACAATCGATATATGCTTCCTTTCACACATACACCACCTAAAATCCCGCAAAGAGAGGAAGTTCGCGAAATATATATCGGCTTCACACTTCTCGCGTTACACACGACGAAAAATCACCTGGTGCTATAGGTATAACTAGCGTGGGACCAAGGAGGATTATGACGCCTTGGGATTTTTCGTAGTGCGATGCGGCGCCTTATTACGCGGGGAGCATCGGAATCGCCGACCTTTTCTTATACACGTATACGTATATATATGTATGTAGTCCCTTTTTTGGGCGTAAGCTTTTGTGTATATAAGGGACGTGACTCGCGCGGGAAGAAAAGTCTCGGCTGCATAGGTGAGATCACGCGCGGTGATATGTACGTGCGGATCGAGCCTGAGTGTCTTCTGTGTGTGTGATGTGTATAAAATCTTCCAGGAATCCTTGCATGTATGCTGAATTGACCCGAGTGACGTGGATGTTAATTGGACATTATCAAAAAAAAAAAAAAAAAGTGTCCAAAGCTTCTTCCCAGAGAGTATACTTGTATATACTATACATAGCTTGAATTGAAACAAAGAAAAGTCGAAGGAAGTGACGTGCATCAGAGAGTAAAGAAAGGAGCAGCAGGACGAATCGATTCCCGTTAATATCGGCGAACAAAGCCCGGCCTCCTCTTCTGCACATATTTGCCCGGCGCGATTGGTCGCGCGTTTTTATACGCTCGCGAAAAGTCCGTCCGACCGCGACGACGACGACTCCATCGGTTTTTGCGCTTAAAAATCGATTATAGCCTTGAATGACGTTGATAAAAGCCTGCAGAGATGTATATACTCTTTGTTCTTTCACCGAAGGGCGATAATTAAGAATTAAGATCGATGACTGTACCGAAAATAAGCCATTATTTATTATCAAACTCTTACGTCCTTTTTTTCAGGAGAACACAAGGACACGATATCCATCAAAACTTTTCTCGCGCGCTAACCCCGTAATCAAACTATTTATTTCGCAGGGGAAAATAATGACATTTATAGACGAAAAAGAAGGCGTTAAATTACAGCGTGTATATTTACGCACAAAATGTTTGTGCTGTCTGGAGATACCTCGACCTCGTATATATATATGGTGTGTTCGAGAGGCAATAATTATACCGAGAGAGTTCGTGAAACCCGTCAGTCGCGCGGGACCCCGAAATCTTCTGTTCCCACGTATCCGATTTCGCAAGAAGAAGAAGGCGCCAAAGTCCTGTATATGGACTAGTAGTCCGCGAGAACAGTTCACGCAATACCTGATGTGGGCACCCCGAGGAAGACATCAATGAAACGCCCGCGATCTTCTTTTAGACAGGAAGAAAGAGTATGGGATATGAAAGGGAGAGATTTAGGGATGTTTGCTGCTTGTGATTAAAAAGCAAAAATTAAGTAGGATGTTTACGAATAACAAAATTTTTAAAAATGAAATCGATGTGAAGATTCAAGTCAATATCAGAACCGATTCCCCAAAACTACAGCGAAAAAAACCGACAGGTGCGATATCGAAAGCATTCTTCTCCGATACTCAGGTATACACACAACGGCAGCATCAGTAGGCCAAACGCTCCCTTCGAAAAGAAGAAACTCCACTGTATATACATATAGCGCACAAAACGTTCCACCTACGCTCCCTGCACTTGTGTGTTTCCCACACGCGATCTCCCCGTATTCCTAGGAAAAAAAGAAGGAACTTGTTGTGTATTTTCCGCTTTATATTATATACGACGATCCCCAGCTGCACTTTGTGTCGTTTCGATTTCCAGCCTCTACACATATACCCGGAATCGTTATTCTCTTCTTTAGCCGCTTTATATTGTATACAAGTGTTTGCGGAGATCGAGAGCCAATGAAAAGTCTGTTAAGAGCGAATTAAGAGAAGCTATAAATGTGGGAAAGCAAACACACATCTTGATTTCCAAGTAGCTGCTGATAATAATTATAAGATGAATATAATTAACTGCGCTTCTAAATCACTACAAGACGAATGTCCCATGTGTGTGAGAAAGAGAGTCTCTCGGAAGTAAGTGTCGAAGGGTGAACAAGATGCTGCAGACCGTTCTAATGAAGAGAAGACGAATGCGCGCGTGGGCCGAGCAACTGGTGCTCAATAAATCAAGACGCCTGATTTTTTCGTCCCTTATAAGAGATGAGGGTAATTGCGATTTGTCGGCGCCCCCGGGATGTACTCGATGATTATTCATGTATATATAGAGAGCTAATGAATACGAGGAGCTGCGCAAGGGAATTATGTAGACACTTGTTGGAGAGATTAAACCGTTCGTGATTATGTTTAATATGAACGGGATGTAGTAGCGCTTCGCAGATGGAGAATCAATTCTGGGATATGGTAAACATAAATATAAGGTCTAAGGCGGAAGCGACTTAGGAGATTTTCAAGAGTTATTTGAAGTGCTTTTAGTAAAAACGTTATGGACTCAGATAGACCTGTCCAAATATCTCAACCGGATTTTAGGCTTCTCGTCCCTTTCTTCCCTCGGTATATGAATCTTCAAAAATACGAACTATTCTGGACCCAACAGTTAGAACAATAGCTTAAGCATCGCTGCATAATATCCCCCTCAAAAAAATGACCGAGTCACACAGCGCGCGCGCAAGGATAATTTACCCACCGCAGAGAACAGTGACCAACCCCTTCCTGGTCTCTTCATTACTCTGGTGAATCTTGGGGAAGGAAGTCCCGTTGCCGATTTTCACATGGTTCTACGCTTGCAACTATGTCCGCTGCCAGCAGCTATATGCGGCTTCGTCGTCGCGCGCTTCCTCCCTTTGTGTCGTTCTTCTCTTCTCTTCCGGTCTTACATATATACGAAATGACGGTAATCAAGCCACTACTGGCTTTACCTACACACACCACCCGCGATATTATTGCTTCATTAGCCTTTGGTGAAGTGCACACCTGTGGAGGGAAAGCCAGATCTGCGCTAATTTAGGGCTTGAGGTTTAACTTCTGTTACATACTTTGTTGCCGACAGATGAGAGGAAAAAATATACATTTAGTCGAGGTGAAAAGAGGACGTTATAAAGCGCAATCAATTATGTCCGGTCAGAAGAAGTTATACCGATCTCCTTTCGCTACAGCTGAATCGTATATGTTTTCTATATCGACTGTCCCTTTAACCGTCACGCGATGATTATCCCCCTGCGTTCCATACATTCTACCCTTCAGTATCGTCCCCTATCACCTCTGAATTCTCGGATACTTCAAAGAAGAAAAAATTCAGCCAACAATTAAACTCGAGTGCTTCCCTAAACTGCCGCCAGGTGTCTTCCGCGATCCCGCAAGCGAAATTAATCACGCCAGAAATATAACAACTCCCGCGCGCCTCCATCCTTTCATGCGCCATAAGCGTCGTTTCCAGTAGTACACAAATAACTCGGCACTAAAAGCGAGCGTTCCGTTCGAAAATTTCCTGAACGCATCGTCCTCTCTCTCTCTCTAACTCACAGCCGTACATAATACGCCTATCTCCGTCTGCGTCGCTCTGCAGTATACAGCACGTGCGATCTCTTTCTCTCGGCTGATGCAGACTCCTCTCTCGAGAGCGGCTGCTGCTGCTGCCATACGGCCGCTCTCCGTGTATATATATATATATATATATACAAGAGGTGTGGCAACGTTGCCGAGAGAGACGGAGAGAGCGGGTGTGCGTCCCGCGCGCGCGCGCGAGTCCCGGTGTGCGCCGCGCCGCCACGAGTGCTGCTGCTGGTGGTGGTGGTGGTGGTAGGGACTGTGGGAAAATTCTCATGCCGCGGACTACGTCGCCCGCCGCCAGTGGCGCTCATTTTGGGGATACCGTACTATGTTATACCTATGTATGCTCGTGTATTGTTGGAAGGAGAAGAGAAGTGTGCCCCTTGGGTTATACGTATACATATCGAGGGGGAGGCGAGCAAACAAGTTGATTAGGGGCGATATTCTATATGTGTATTCTCTGTGTGTGAATTGAACGCGATTAACGGGGATTTCTGATTGATAAATTATTTTTTTATTGTCACACTCTCTTCTTTTACTTTGTATACTCGATTTTCTGCTCTTGTTCCTCTGATGCTATACTGCAGCAGCAGCCGTTCTCTCTTATTTCTTTTGGTGTGTGCAAACTCGCGGTATATAACGAGGGCTTCCTACTTTCACGATTCAAGATCGATCAGCGGCTGTTGCTGCTGCACAGACTCATGCCTCTATATATATATATATATATATATACTATATACCTCCCGCCCGTCCATTCACGCTCGATCTTGCAATATAATGAGTGTATATAGGCGTGTGCATACGTATGAAAGAGCTGCTGCTGCTGCTGTTGGTATAATGGAGAGTGTCTCGTTTCTGCGAATTACGAGCGTTTGGCTTCTGGACTGATTATTTGCGTGTATAATACACGTGAATATTTAGAGCAGTAGGATGAACTTTCCATCTCTCGTGTGTATGCAGTCTTTTTTACGATCAGTCCAGAGAGAGAGAGAGAACTAATTGCCGATCATCGTCAGAGTATATGACACATATACACGCGGGAGAAAGTCGTGCAGATTTTTTGCTTCATCCGTACATACATCAACCCAGAATGTAGTTCGCTCGCGAACGTGACGTGATTTTTAAAAAATCGACAATCTTCTGCGGAAAGATCCAAACAGTAGCTGCAGACGCATCAGGAGAAAAAAAATGAGAGCCTCTGCAGTCGCTCGGCGAAGCGAGGAGAAGCACATCGCCAGCCGGGCTCTTTCTCTCTCTCCTTCTTCCTATAAGGTTTTAAGTTAAAGCCCTCTCCTCCATGCGCTCTTCTCTCCCTTTCGTCCCTCTCTCTTTCTTCGGTCCCGAAAAAACCACCGACGACGGGACCAGTGCTCAAGGCACGCCATGGGGGAGCGGTGAGGAGAAAAAAAATTATTTGCCTGCGAGAGAGAGAGAGAAACAGCATGAACATCTGCACAAGGACGCGGCGCTCTTTCGCCACTGCAATTGCCGGAATTTTTGGCAGAGCAGCAACCTGTTATATGTATACTCTCGTGAATGTTGCTTAGAAGTTAAATTACATCATGAGGATCCTGATGATGAAAAAAACAGGCTCCGCTACTATCAGTATAGACCAGTGCGGCAGGAAATCTCAGCTCGTTTTTTTAGATAAGCCGAGTCTACGATGAGATACGCGAGGCTCCAGATGCCCAGACATCAGCTCTGTATATTGAGTGCGTCGCGTCTCTTCGGCGACGATACTCTCTCTCTCTCTCTCTCTTGTGTCCTTCGTCAACTCAGTATTATCGTGTAGAGATGAGATATGCAGAAGAAACTAACTACGTCGTTGAGAGAAATGCCTCCGCTCCATATATTATTATACAAAGAAGAGCGCGTCTGTCCTGATCAATAAACGAAACTATGTAGGATAATTTGATGGCTCCTCTCGGAAAATCACATGCTTTCTCCTCACAGCATTACCATTTTGTCCAAAGCTGCACTTTTTCAGCAATGAAAATTCAAACAGCCATATAATAGGCCTAGAACTGGTTTATATATACCATTGCAATAGTAGCATTATCGAAGCTGCACACGCGGTGATTAGAGAAAGCCTCGCGTCGGCAGCAGAGAAAGAAAGAAAGAAGAGCCGTGTAGAAAAAGAGAATAAGAGCTGCTGCAACTCACGGACAGCGGATGGATGGATGGACGGACGGACGTGAAGGAGCTGCTGTTACTGCAGAGAAGATCTCTCGTGAATTGGGAGTGGTCTGGGGAGGCGGTCGAACGAGATCGAGAGACGCACGCGAGGGCAAAAAACACGGGAGGAGAATTTAGGGAAAGGTTATACACCGGGAGCATTCGAACTCTCCCTTTCTCGTCGTGGCTGCACACACACACACACACATAAAAGTATCTGTCCCTCTCTCTCTCTTATTCCTTCGAAACGAGTTTGCTCGTCCTCGGCTCCTTAAAAGGGCTCTCGGAGAGCTCGACGCTCGCCTACGAGCTTTTCGATAAGCTCAATTTAAATGGGTAATGCTCGGTGTAGTCTAATGAAGGACTATACGCTGATCTTGGAAGGAGATGGAGAGGGGATGGATACAAAGCTGATAGAGAGTAGCGAATATTCGTATATACGAATTTTGACTTTACATATACAATATACACACAGAAGATCGAATCTCGAGAGTTTATTAGAACCGGCTGTAGAAAAAAGCTCGCTAGTCATCGTCCCCTTAATTTATATCTCTAATCGCGGCGAAACAAAAGCGATTTATCACTCTCAACCCAAATCGAATTAAATCCCCCCCTACCTCGCATAAATTACCCATCGGTCGTTCCATCAGGATCGATCTTCGATTCTCTATATATATACGTTTTTACTCAGAAGTCCAACAATGCTTCTTCTTCTTCTTTCCCGAAAGAAAGTCACTCTACGCTAAACTTCTCGGCTCATCTCTCGAAGAAGACGAGTAGTATATAGTAATAGCTCTTTCTCTCGTCGGCACATAACGAGACAGGCTACCGGTGAGGGCCTAGAAGACGAAGAAGAAGAAAGGCTGTGCAGCAGAAGCAGCCAAGTATGCGAGGCTCGAGCTCCAACTCCTTGTGCAACAGGTATAAGACAATCAACAGGTTGTTTCGCATGCCGGCCGTCGTAAAGGCACGCCGGATCTCTCTCTCTCCCTTCCTTTTTCTGCCATTGGACGCCTCGCTATTCAGAATTCTCCCCGCGCGAGAGCTAGCTTCTTCGTCTGTTTTTTTTTTCTGGCCGCGCGGCGCGCTCGATATCTGCGGAATATTTTTCCTTGTTTTACGACGCTCTGAGAGAGAGAGAGAGATTATACCGGTACAGGATCAATATATTACGGGATCAAGGGCTGCGCGATAATTTCGCGTAGTTGTAAATTAATTCGAGCTGTATAATATCTTAACTGCGCGCGTTTTACGATAATATATTCATAAGAGAGACTTATAAGCCCCGATGAATTCGTCAGGAGGCAAGAATTTCCTCGGTAAAAAAATTTATCGTATACTTATTAATGATAAAAATACAAAACTACTCGCACTTGCGCGTTAACAATGGCTCCGTCATGCGGCTACCATTCTTTACCAACACAATCAGGCTCCTCGAGAGAGAGGGCCCGCTTAAAAGGACAATCGCGCGCAGGGCCTTATTTACGATTTGGGCGGACGGTATTATATAGGGGTCCCTCTCGGACGTATATTATCGATTTTTGCCCCTCTCTCTCCCTCTCGATCCTATCTTATACACACTTTTTTTCCTCTCTTCCTCCGCGTCTGTATTTACATTTTTTTCAAGCTCGAAACCAAAGCTCTCTTGGACACGTAATAGCAGGCTGTTGCTTCCTAGTCTCGAAACAGCTCTTTTTTCTCCCCCTACTCCGTCTCGGTATAATAATAATTACACTTGGCGCGAAAGTTCGCACTCACCCTCACCGACAACAACAAAGCTGTGTACGCTCCCTCTCATTTCGCGGGAAGAAAAGCGCGTCGATTTTGATTTACGAGCTAGTAGTAGTAGTAGTAGTGGCAGCAGTCGGTGAAAAACGAGATCGTTGAGGAGTTATCGCGTACTGCAGCATCGGTCTGCGCGGAGATATCGCGTTTCCAGTCTCTGCAGTCTGTTGCGTGCACTTGAGAGAAGGATGTGAGACGTGGCAAAAAACTCGAGGGAGATGATGTGCATCAGAGGGCTATACTCAAGTGTGTGCAGGTATATTATGTATACCAGTATAGATGGAAATTGTATCTCTACGTGTGTGTGTGTGTCCAGAAGAAGATTTTCGCGTAACAATGAAGAAATAAAAATTAACGGTAAAACGAATTTGTAAAACACACACAGACACACTGCAGCTGCTCGCTTTAATAGAAGCCTCGTCCGCTATCTAAACTAGCGTCGTTCGATCCTTCACCATAAACCTCTTCTCTCGGACTGAGAGCCTCGTCGCGGTGTATATCTCTCGGAGATAAAGCCAGTGTGTGTCTGTGAGTGTGTTATAAGAAGGGACGAAAAGAGGCACCTAGGATAAGAGCGCAGCTAAGTGGGCGTGGGTGCGCCCGTGATTTACATATGCGTATTCTATACTTTATTTACGGCGTCGATCATCCCGCACCGCTTTATCTCTCTCTCTCTCTCAGTGTGTGTATACACCTCGTGGAGATCGGATGAACGTGCGCAGCGAGAAGAGAAGAGATGCGATAAAGAGGCTCTTATATGCGCGCTGGCGCGAAGCGAACAATTCAGAGTGTGTAGAGGGAGGAGGAGAAGGTATCTCTCTACTATATGAAGAGGATCGTTGGGTATTAGAGAGAATTTTTGCGATTTATACCCTTGGCATTATTATATTCATTGTTATAACTCCGGTCGTTCTCGCGCGTGCAGTTAAATTCGCTGTAAAGTCGAAAAAAAACGTAGTCTATTTTTAAGCGTGCTGTGCCATAAAACGATATCCGGCTACAGCATCCAGAAAACGTACGTATATAATACGGGCTCGACGCCGCCATATAAAGAGATGTGCCCCTAAGGCACGTTGTTGTTTCATCTCCGCGCAGATTGATGATCTTGACCTCTGAGTTATCTCACATACACATATATACACACGTGGATATAATTGACAATCTTCTTTCGTTGCCGCCATTCAAGTGTGTCTTGAGATATCGAATTATTTCAGAATCAAAATTTTCTAGATATTCAGACACCTGAAAATTTACAACTCTGGCTCTCGATAAACTTGCCGATGATCGGTTCTCGTGCAATACGTATCGAAGGAGTAATTGCTCTCGAGCGGGAAATGTACGAGGTGTTGTTGGAACGCTGAAGGGTTGTATGTACGAAAACTGATTTTTGTCGTATATAAGGGCGCGAGCCGTATATAAGAGAGATTAACGGCTAGTTTGAGAAATTTATAGCCTGACTTGTGTGTGTGCAATCGTTTGTTTATATATAGGGATGGGGTGATGGAGAGATCTAACCTGGATATTGCCGATATCGATCGATACTTATCACCGTATACATATATACACCGGCGTCGAGGTTCTCCTTTGGACTTACCTGTAACAAAAAAAGAAACGAAAGAGTTAGTTGTATATAAATATATTTAGATATAGAGACAGAAAGGTCAAAAGGTCCGAAGCTTCCCAGTAAAATGCACAGAGTACACATATATAGCGCATCTAAGGAGACAAAAAGAAGAAAAGAAGACAGACCGTAGTCTCTCTCTCTCCGGTAGCCGTTCTATCCGCCATTAAAAGCCTTCCTAACCGGACAATATCGGCGGCATCAATCACGAAACGAGAGCCGGACAGTGATGACTGCCGAGTTAGGCTATACTCGGCCAGTCAATCAATCGGTCCTCTCTTTCTCTCCCTCTTTCTACGAAAGGGCCGGCAAAGAAGAGATAAGCATAGAGCAGAGAGGGAATCTCCCTCTTTCTCTACGTTTCCGTGTGTCTCCTAAGGCCAGAGAGCAGCAGCAGCAGCAGCGATCGATAAAGCGGAGGCGCGAGTAAATCATGGGAAGGATATTCGTGAGAGCCGCACGACTGGCTGTATATACCTACGGAAGAGAGAGAGAGAGAGAGAGAGAGAGAGAGAAAGAGAGAGAAAGAGAAAAGTTTCGGTTCGACATATCAGCCCGAGGTGGTCACGAGAGAAACTCAGTGTGTACTGTACACGGTATTGTGGGTGGGACCCTACGCCTTCGTGATCCTAACTCTCTCTCGCGGTTCTGCAAAGGCTTTATCTCTCTCTCTCTCTCTCTCTCTCTTTCTCCCTATCCGGTCTTTCGCGAGAGAAGGGATTTACGAGGCAGAACGCCGATGAACTATGAAAATACATATACACACACACTCTCCCGGCTATATCTCTTTGTTCCATGGAAAATGAGGCTCGATCAATCCATTTTCATCGGCTCGAAAGTCATAACGGTCGATTCACTCCGCTGTGCAAATAACGTGATGACGAAAAAAAGACAGTGCAGCGGCCAGAGACAATTTCCGGCAGATTCGTTACGCGTCTTTTTTCTTCATCTCTCTCTCTCTCTCTGTGTATAATATACATCAGCGCGCGTCCACCCGCTTTTTACCCAGTTTGTAGAGTGTAACGAGACTTTGTACAAAGTCTTCCCGTTGCTGCGCCTCAGCTTCTCACAGAGTTGCTAGGCTATACCTACTGCTGCAAGTCACGAGGATTTTCTTGCTCGAGATGTATAGCTGCTACTTTTCGCGCGCCGCTTTACTTTTTGCCGCTAGGGGGCGCATCTGTTTTGTCATATCCGATACGAGAGATTCGTTCCCATCAGACCTGATGAGACCAAGTTTGCTCAAGCTGTCTCTCAACGATGGGATAAGATGGATATTCAAGGCTGAAGATCGTCGTCATACTAATCGCCGATAGTAAAAGTCTCTGCATAAAACCACGACTGCCATAAGAAAAGAGAAGCCCGAACTAGTAGTAGGGGATAAATACGATAGCCGATCGGATCGGTCTCCTCTCTATGATGGCGGCACCGGTTATCCAAGATCTGTGTGTTGGTCAACTGCGGGTATATATATACACAGAGAAAGCTATCAATCGAGAGCGTATCGTTATAGGACTACATATGGCGATGCGCGCAATTAACGAGGAGTTTGGCACTGATTCCTAAATAGTTTAGCCGATATGTGCAGTGCGTGTATGAGACGAACGTTGACGAGAACAGGTGCATTCGTATTCGAGCGGCGAGTCAATTAGACATGTCCGTTTATGGAACCGGAGTAGCGATTCATTAGCTGTGTGTCTGCAAGAGTTTAATTGGCCTCATAAAATCGTCGTCGTCGACAACGATGATGATTATTTTTCAGTTAATCCGTCACCAAATATCTATATCATAGTGTATAGTAACGTTACACCTTTCTAGCACTCGTGACCAGGCGTCTTCGCGTGACTTTTCAACTGACCTTCTTCGAAAAGGCGACAATGCACATACTCGTGTATACGAAAGAAAGAAAGGCGGGAAACTCTCTTTGTGGCACACGATAAATCCAGACGGCTAAAACCCGAGCAAAAATCGAGGCCGTGTGCGCTCGTGAATCCGATAACCCAATATTCCGTTTCTCTCGGGTGGTACAATGGGCAGGGAATAATAAATTTGCATGAGCTAGTCTAGGTTCGAACAAAATTGCGGTTAATGGAATGTTAATCGAGCCGGAGGGGCTGTAATAAACTAATTAAACTCATCATCAACCGAGCGGACCCTCCCAGGCGATGAAAAAAAATCAGCTCTGCATCAGAAGGGATAATTTCGGTCGAGTCATTAATTCCTGCCACCCACAAACTACCTCCTCCTTCTTCTTGCGATAAATAAAAGCGGACGACGTCTTTGTGATTAATCGCCCTGTATATATACGAGAGTAACGAGGTTTTGACTCGGTCTGATTACTCAATAAACAAAAGTGCGTATATTCTCACAGCTGTTGCGGCTAATCCGCAAAAAGAATCACAACAGTTCGCGATAATTCCGGAACGAGTCGTCCGAGCACGAGCGCAAATAGAGCTTATCTTCGTCGTATAGTGCGGTGTATCCCCGGAGATATGCTAATGGGCGTAAGGTAAGCAGTCCCCGTGTGGTGTGAGAAGAAAGAATTTTGTATTTAGGTTGTAGACCTCGAGCTTTATCTTTATTATTTTCCACGTACAGTTCGGCGGTTTATAAAATATACTTTCGTCGTCGTTCATCATCGAATTGATATTCGCGACGGTGACTCAATCGGCATCACACACAAACACGAGGTCAACTGCGAATTCGATATACGTCTCTGGACTCACCAACGACCTTTACTCCTCTCTTTCTTTCGAGCGATGACAAATGCAGAAATCTTGCAAATGAGGTTGACAATTTTCGAGATTAATAGACTCTCCACGTGCCATCAGTAATGATAAAAAAAAAACATCACATACGCATCTCTCTCCGTGTGTGCACATATATGTATATACTATATAACCTACAAACGAAAGAAGTATATACTACTGGCTAGAGCGTCTACAAGCGCAAGTACAAGGGAGCGAACTCACGGCGTGTATAAAGGAGCGCGATTCGTATCTCGCTTAATTACCTCGACGTTTTTGTAACTGCCGCCGCGCGCAGAGAGGTAAGCTTCTTCTTCTTCTTGTCCGCCGCTCTTGGTTATGTTCCTTTCGCGAAAAATCTCCGCGCTTTTTGCGCGCTCTCTCTCTCTCTCTCCGCTTCGTGCGTTCATTATATTTACCGGAGGGGGATTAAAGGTTCGATCGCGAACCGATTTACATGCCGCGATCGCTTCTTTTTCTCTTTCTTTCTATAATCTACTTAAATGAATTTATTATTATATGAGAAATCGAGTTTAATTAGTTTGAAAGCCTCTCGGAAGTATATATAGTCATTGTAGCCTCTATCCATCCACGTATATAGTCGCGAAATAAATCAGATCGTCTTCGACGTACACGTTGTCTTGTGTATACGCTACACGAGATGCATATTGATGTTTATGTGTATAGATGCGACGGACTGACACGACGACGAGTATGTGCGTGGGGAACAACCGTTAGAGAAGTCGAGTGAAGACGTATAGAGGTGAGAGATTTTTTTTTTATTTTCTTAGAACTGTGCTGAGTGATGGCTCTCGTTGGTATATTTCTCTTTGTAATAAAAATTTCTGACAAATTTCATTAGAGAGGCGCCGATAACAACGACGAACGTATCCGTTATATCTATATTGTCGAAGTGTATATAGGATGATCGGCTATAAATTATTCATCGAACCTTTTCGCGCTAGGGTATTAAACGCGGATTTCACGGTGAGTATATATAATCCGAGGACAAGAGGATAATCGCACATAATTCAAATTTCGGCGATAGTAAAAAACCCACAGAAATCGGTTACGATCGATATAAGCATGTAATTACGTAACGACGACCCCCCTTGAGTATATACACCGCATCGCGACCTCTTATCGGGCTTATACGCTTCCACGATTTCGATTCCGCGAGTATATATATACAAGAGCGGTGAAATATGCCCGTCGATAGATGGCTATCGGGTTCACCTGCGGTTCTCTCTCTGTGTGTACGAGTCTAGTGTACGGGATAAAATCGAAGTGCGCGACCCTTTGCAGGAACAGCCGGAGAAATATATACGGAGAGGGACGATGGGTATAACGGAATATGAAATGGGAGAAGGTACGGCTGCTGTTGCATCAGTATTAGGCTTTGCGCGGGAAATTTGAATTTAGTATAATCAAGGGAGTAACGCATGGATTTTTATATATAATATTACACATAAAAGGAAGGGTCAGTCCAAATAGATAGAGAATATTCCGCTCGCTATACTACTATCTTTCAGGGTCAGAATCGTGTTCCAATTAGATGGCATTCTGCGCGCAGCCGGTCGCACATTTTTCGAGAGATGCGCCATCGCCGCAGAGTTTCCCCTCTAATAAGGTGCCTTATTCGCCTCTCTCTCTCTCTCTTCAATATACTCGCTACACGGCGGCTTCTTATAAGGGGTTAAAAGGCTGCGTGTGCAGGAGCACATATATACACATCCGCGAGTTTCACAACAGGTACACGAGGCTTAGAATGTGTGCTCGTATTACCGATGTTACGCGAAGGTCAAAGCCGGTGAGTTCGATCGTTACATGCTGATGATGCTCGCGAGCGCTGCAGCGAAATAATTGCGTCGGTGGCGGCGGCGGCGGATGTTAATTAGTGATTTTTAGATGCTCTTTTGGATTGATAAATTATCTCTCTCGGATATATGGTAAACATCGCACGGATACTAGCTATAGAGGAAATTGCTTTTTCTCGGTGGGGAAAATGATGTGTAACGCGAGAGGAACGGTGTCAACGTGTCATTATACCTCGGAATATAGGTAGCTAATAACAAGGCCTAATAAAGAAGAATAATCAGTCAATTGCGAACTTAAAATCGCATTAGCATAATGTCTGCAATTCTCGACTCGGAATAGGAAAAAAAATCAGAGTAAAAATACGTGTCTCTCGCTCTCCGCATAGTTTCATCTCGTGTGTGTCTCTCGACGAGCACATAACGTACATTGTCGCAATTAAGGAGAATTACTACGAGCCTCGGGATGAGTCATGCGGGCGAGAGAGGGAGAGAGCGTCAGCTATATCTATGCGTGTTTTCTCCGACAGCTCGACGATGACAGTAAACAGTCCCGGATGGACCGCAACGCAACGACGAGGCAGCTGAGTTTATTAGCCTTTGATTCAAGGTCTCGAGATGAGAAAGAAGACACAATGAGGTGCGAATAGTTCGGTGATTGCCGAAGGTGTTGGAGCAAGTATGTGCTGGGAAACGTCGAGCAACGGCTCTTTTTCGACATATACCTATACTGCGACCAAGATAAACACCATTAGTGCGCCAGCAGAGATATTCCAAAGAACACCGCTCGAAAATTGGCCAAAGAAGAGTAATATCTCCTATATAACATATACTCGCACAGGCTTCTCTATAATAGCTCGAGAATAGAAGAATCGTATCGATGATCCTCCTTCATCTTTCTCTCATCCTCGTGTGTATATATACACCTCGAGCTTTATCATCGCCATTCTCTCTCGGAACACACAGAGAGACGGAATATTCTCTCTTCCTGCTCCTGCGCGGGGTCAGCATCGTATATAGTATAAGAAGAGACGACGACTCCTCGCTAACGATCCCCGGCGTATGTATCGCCGGCCCATCGCGAAATAATGAAATATCGCGAAAAGCCGCAGCGCACCTGTGTGTATGTGTATGTGTATGTGTGTGTCTTCTCGTGCGCAAGGGCTATTCAGCGAGAGAGTCCAGTGCGAAGAGATACAAAAGGGGACAGGATGATCTTGATAGCAAGTCTCGAGGAGGAATCCTTTGGTTTATACGTAGAGTATATATAAGCTTCCTACGGAGTAGGAGAGATGACGCGGTCTGATGGCGCGAGATTTTTTGTCAATTAGGGATACTGTGTGTGATTGGTCCTTTCTATCTCTTTCTCTGCGCATCAGGGGTATAGACTAATTATGATAACTGTATAATAACATAAGCCCTGTGCGTGCGTTTGTTATAACGGTAATTATATTCGCGTCGCGAGAACTTATAACGAGCCCCCGGGAGCCTCTCTCTCATCTACTGCGCAATTAATAAATATATATATAAACGCAGAAGCAGCTTGAGAAATACCGATTTTACACCACGTATATAAATCTCAACGCAAAGTCCTTCCAAATAGTAGTAATAGTGTGTGTATAGCTTCATACTATATGATCGGCTGATGAAAGTAAACGCCGCGCGCGGATGTCCAAATACGCACAGCTGGTGTATCTGATGTGTATTCCGTATACTCTGGTGCGAGCGCGCGAGCATGAAAGAATGAAGAATAAAGAAAAAAAAAACAAGAAAGAGCAGGCAAAATATATATACCGGGAGAGTCTTGTGCATTCCGCGATGAGCCGGTCGCGATAGAGGTTCGCGCAGTCGTTATATACGCAGTTTTCACCGTTTCTATATACGAATATGGTCAGCGAGCTGCAGCGGCGGCGATTTGTGTGTAATAAATTACGGCCGCGTTTGAAATGCTGATGATTTTTGGAATCGCGACGAGAGCAAGTTTTTTAGAGACTGTAAATTCTCTAACAATAGAAATCTTTCTCGATATATATACACGATTTTTAGCCGAGTTGATTGACGGTTGCGCCGATGTATATATATATATGTATAATAATAATATATAACGAAGCGGTGTAGTCAGGATAATGACAAGCCAAAGAGAGCTTCCGGTCTTCTGCACGCGGGAAAGTCTCTCTGGCTTCTTCTAAATAAGCCGCGTTTTATTGCCGCGCCGACACGGGGTGTATATATGTATATACCCGCTTTTATACTTATTGGGACGAGACGTTTTACTGTGTCTTTCTATTTAGGGATGCTTGTAATTATATCGGGTGTATAGTGTACTGGGCAATAAAATTTGAAAGATCGAACCCATAGTCGTCCATAAAGTCGTCGCTTTGTGTCTTACCTGCAACAGAAAGAATGAAACAAAAATTTAGCATATATTTAGTATAGAAAATTCAATCGTCGTCGCAGTAACAAAAATAAACATCAACGCGTTATCGCGATCAATTAAAATCCGATGACTGCATGCGGCGAAGCGCAACAATGCACAACCGTTTCCATAAGGGGCAGCGAATCGCGACAAAGCGCAGTTCCCTATCGCATGAACGTTTACACGCATGACGTCCTGAGAGAAGAGAGGGGGTATATATATATGCGATCGATTGCGTGATGTATGGAGAGGCTGTAATCAAGGGCAAGGCGAAACGCGTTTAGTATAATAATAACAACAACAACAACAGCAAAACTCGTGTATAATAATGTTTATATCTCTCTCGTAGTTTCTTTGTATGAAAATATAATGCATGCAAATCGACGCACTTTTGAATTCGCAATACACGTCATGATGACATACGCATACACACACGTGAGGAGGTCCCATTATTATGCTATCGACGTAGTGGAAGAAGGGGAAAAGGCTGCAGCACACTTCGATGATTTTACGATTGCAGGTGCTGTGTGAGAGAGAAAGAGCGCCGACGCATAAAATGGCGAGCGCGAGCGTCATTAGGCCTTTGATTCTTCTCGTCATATGTGTATTCTTCTTTTTTTTTACGAAGCATTATCGTGAGCTGATGCGGCGATGATGAGGGTTGCGGAGTAGATGCAGTCGATGATCCTTTGATTGTGGGGGGGAGTTTTTCTTTTTGGGTATAATTTTGTAGGAAAGCGTTTTGCATGCGATCGCGTGTGACTTTTTCGGTTCATTTGTTGTGTGAAAATTCAAGAGCTGTGTAATGTTCCGAAGATGATAGATTTTGATACGAAGATGAGGGACACACAGCGAATCTCGTAAAACAGCAGACTCGCAATTCAGCATTGTTCCCTTGGATAAATTTCTAAAAATTACTCTCGATGCTGCAAGCGCGTGACTGAAGCCACGAGCAGCATAATTTAGCCGTACACGTTCGCGAGATCCTCTCTTCGCGCACACCTTATGGAAAATACGATATACATATATATATACAAGACCGAGATGGAATAGACAATGTGAGCTAGCTCTCGATTTACCGAGAAATTTTCTAAAAAATGTTCAAAAACCAGCTGGAACAGGTTCTCCGCCGAGAAAATATGAAGAGCGTGTAATCGTCTCGAGGTACCTGTTTCACGATCATTCCCGACCCTGACCCGTAAGGTGTAATTAGAGGCGCGGTTATATTCTCAAACTGGTTCGTTCTCTGATGGTACATCAGAGCAGCAGCAGCAGCAGCACATATTCGCGGCACGTCTCCAGAAACGACGCGTGCGAAGGATTTTCGTCGTCGCCGTCGTCTATGAGTTTCTAACTCTCTCTCTCAGATATATAGGAGTGTGAGAAAAGGACGAGGAGAGGCGTAGGCAGTGCGAAGGAATTCGACGAGTCATGATTGTGCTGCGCTCGCGCGCGCGAGAGAGAGAGAATAAAGTTCGAGCGCCTGACCCGCTTTTATCTTAATCGTGATCTTGTTCATATGTACGTACACGCGGGCGCGAGCGCATGAATCGCGTCTGTGTGTAGTATTGTAGGCATGATTTTTAATTGCTTCAAGAGAGAGAGCAAGAGAGTTTAATAGGGAAGCGTATGTATATACTGTGTACTGTATACTCTATGTTTTCTAAGCCGACGATCTTGGGTTCTTGATTTTCATCTCTGAACCCGCGGAACAATGTCTGTAATCAATGACTCCCATTACTAATACACAGCAGAGCACACAAGTCTCGCGTTGTAGATATATGTATATAGAAAAATACGAGAATGATTCCTCGAAGCTCTAAAAACGCACGCAAGGCGGCAGGAAACAGGCTTCGAACTCTCGTCATGAACCAGGGGCGTTCACGCGAGACACAGGAGGCCGAGTATGTGTGTGTGTGTGTTTAATAAGCTCGAAGTCACGCCGCGAGAGAGTCTAAGAACCTGATATGGTAATAGCGAAATGCTGGAGAGCAGCAGCACACGACTGACTCTCTGCGTGTGTAGAGATGATATCGAAGTTTGCTCGAAGGAGATCTCGAACAAGAGAAGGAGAGAGAGAGAGAGAGAGAGGATATAGACGGAAGAACGTATAGGGAATGAAACATCGCGGGATAGATGTAGCGCGAAATCGTCGAATGAATGCATGTATATTATATATATAGTGTGTGTACACAATGGCGAAACTCTTGGCCAATCGAAAGTAAGTGTGTATAGAGGCTTTGAATCGTTCGGTCAAGGAATAAAACTTCAGTAACGGTCTTGAGAGATGAACTTCGCTTCGAGAGAGAGAGAGAGAGAAAATCTAAGCGGGGTGTGGTCCAGCAGCAGCAGCTCTTTCTATGGAGATGAGCATTGTTCTCTTCCTGCTGCATTGCCGGGAGCTGTTATAGGTATACGCACGCAGCACTTGCATAAGGTAGCCATTGTTGTTATAGATTATTTTTCGCGGAGAACCTGACCTGCCACGAGATCGTTTGATCTATAACTGTGTCTGCTTAGACGCAGTGGTGATCTCTGGGGAACAACGGTGACCGTTTAATTTGCATTTGACGCTAAAGAAATAAAGGGATGAGCGTATATATTATACATTTTATTCAGTCATGTGATATTCACATCAAGAAGACGCTCCCCTCAGCGGCATTTTTCAAATACTAATACTCGATACGAAGCGAAAATATTCAGCTGATGCAGCAGCACTCGCCGATGCGAACGTGACCTTAGCAGCTCGGAAGTGATGCTGCGGCTCTCCTGGCTGCAGCATACATATTATATAGATAGAACAACACTTTCGCGATCGCCGTTCTCTTTCTTTATATATTCCTCGGCTGCTGCGCATTATAGTATAGCTTTTTTGCCGAGAGAGCGTGTTCGTCTATTATATTCCGGAGAACGATTCCGTACCACGCAATAATGTGGGATATAATGTGCGATCGAACGTCTGTTCTTCAAGAATATATCTCGGATGAATAAGCCAGAAGAAATTCACACTCGCGCATAGTAGCAAAACTCATTCGATTTTATACGAGCAGTAGCATTCTTCAAGCATCTTCTCCTCGTCAGAAGAAGAGAGAACTACAGTTCTCTCCATCATCATAGCGATTCGGGCGTAGGTCGTTGCAATACGGTGTGTTTCGAATGGTATGTGTGTGTGCTGCAGTGTACTTTCTCTATTTGGTTATGGCTTTGCCGTTGCGATTGTTTTCCAATCCTCTATCTTCTATATACCTATATCTCGCGAAGCATCAGCAGCAGCGTTTGAATTAACGATCGTCGTGTCGGTCTATATACAACTACACATTCCAAGTGCGCAGGTCCGACAAACGAGAAAACCCCGGAGTTCTCCAGTTCAACCCCTATCACCTTCCTGAAGTCCGGATAGAGAATCTCCATTTCGCGAGCCCACGCAGACGTCCCGGCAGTCTAGCTGACGCCACTGGGATTCACACATTCTTTTTATACACGCACATATGCAAGATAACAAGGGGCGTATCTTTTTTCAAGCGTGACAAGACGACGAGCACGAAACAGGAGAAGATGAGGAGGTATTAGGGTAGCAGAAGTGGCCGCGAATCGCAGGGCTTTTCCAAAGGGGTGGAAAGGAGGTCGACGAGAAGGTGAGCTTGTGTAGTTCGCGGTGAGATTATCTGAGTGGAGTAGTCGGTCAAGGTTGTGTAGACTCTCGGGGGTGGTGTATTATACTTCGGAGTATGTTCTCCGCGTTGGTCAGAACGCGGTGAGGTATCAAGAATTGAGAGTCTGAAGAGCTTGGACTATTAATTTTATTATTTCGCGATGACTTTACGAAGAATGGATAGTTATAATACCCTTGGCCTAGCTCTCGCAAAGGAATTTCAATTCACACTTGAGTTTATTCTCCTGTCCGCCCACGACTGATCGCACACGCATGGACAATAATATACGTGTGAAATTGGCTGGATTAGAATCAACTGGATAATGCGAATCATGTGCTGCTGCTTTGTAGGTTATACGTTTTGAGGTATGTATTTTCGGAAAGGTCGTCGTCGCCGTCGGAGCTACTTTTGAGAGATTATGCTTTCCCGGTAATAAAGCGTTACGAAATTACCTCCTTATAACTCTTCCCAAGTACTTTTTTTTAACTCTAAACAAAAAAAAAATCAATGTACTGTTAGTTGCTTCCATCAAGACACCTATACACTCGCCTACAACAGCTCGAAGTCGTACATCAAAAAAACACAGAGAGAGAGAGAGATGATTGCCCAACGGCAGCGATATAATCCAATTTCCAGCGGCGCGTCATTAATTTTTTCACTCTTTCCCAGGAAGCTCCGGACAATTTGTCGATTGCACAATCGGCCGAGTGAAATTAATGGACCGCGTGGGCGCGTCGAGCGTCACAAGTAGTATGTGTCTCGAGTACGTCGGACTGTTCTCACATATAACGCTGCTGTTGGATTAAGTAGGCTTTCGCCGTGTTTACACGATGAGACACTCTTTCGAGCGGATCACCATCTTGATAATACACAAGAAACAGTTTTTTAAATGTATAACTATACGACTTTGGCTATACTTGAAATAGATCCCCATTAAAATCAGTATCGAGCCAACTGTCTCCTTTTCCCACCCATCGCGAAAAGCAGCCGCACTTTTCGCCGTGGCATCAAGTGGCATTCAAAAAGCAGTCGATGCGTTTAAAACACGTATGTATATCAACCGGGAATCTCCGTATGTCCGCAATGTTATACACACGTATATTGAATCGCATGGACAGAAGGCAGAGGAACCCGCAGTTTCGAAAAGGGGAAGAGCGAACAGAAGGAAGGTCGGGGGATCGACCGAAGCAACTCGCTGTGCTCGACTCTGCGGTGGAAAAAAGATTGCGGCCGGCGACCGTATGGCGTGCGATATATATACATACTTCAAAAACATATGTATAGCTCTGGGTTTAACCCTAAGGACCATTGATTCCCATGATTTTATTTTGACTAGATTTTAATTTCTCGTCATCGGAGATAAGCGAAAATACACTATATGTATATAGAGTCGCACAGCCGCGCGAAAATATCGTCTCAATTCCTGCGGCCCTGTTCGCAGTGCTACGCACTTTATGCTCGCGCAGCAGCAGCTCTCGTCTCGCTCGCGGCGCATAAATCAGCGCAAGCGCATAATCGTTCGTCCGGCTCCCGGTCTTGATTTAAAGCTCGACCTTTTTTACACCGCGAAAGAAAAAAAAACCTTTTCACGTATTATTACGCCTGAAAAATTTAATTACCGCCCACATTCCCATGCACGTATTATATCCTTTCCCCGAGTAAGTGTCTTATCTAAAAATCGATCCTTATCTACAGTCTCTCGAAATGCACGTAATGTCCCGGTGAAGTGACGCAACTCCGTGGCGGCTTTTTTTTACCTATACACGTGTGCTGCGCGGTATATTTCACTCGACTGAACTCTCGGGGCATTTCGCAGATCCTTTCGCCTCGCCTTTATACATAGCCGCGCCTGGCTCACAAGTAATTGGATGCAGCGACGACGCTTTCAATTTATCGGAAATTTCGCGATTCGATTTTGAAAATATCGCGGTTGGACTGTGTTGCAGAGTAAAAATAGAGAAAATCGATCGCGGCCACTTCCTCAATTTATATTTCCACACAGCTATACAAAAAGCAGCAGTGATAGAGAGAGAGAGAGAGAGAGAGAGAGAATCTTTGCCAGAGGCACGAGTCAGTCTAATAGCTTCTCGACCGCCGCATTGTATCGAGAAAATTCCGAGGGTAATGTATAAGCGCATTTTATGCAATTTCCCCTACACTGTATGCAGTCTCTATACGTATGTATAGAATTTCAATTTCTCTCGCGCTATGCTAATGCCTCCGTGCGATGTATATATACAAGGGCAGCAGCTCGACAAAGGAATCTATCACTTTTATATACACAATACTCTCCGTCTAATTATACGAGTCGAGAACCGAAAAAACTTGCGGCGGATGAAGTCGCACCTTCGATCCGACCTTCTCTTATCTTCTTCCTCTTCTCTCGAAGCGCTGTGTGGAGAGAGAGAGAGAGAGAGAGAAAGATAAGCAAGCGCAAGGTGCTCTCTCCTCTCCTTTCGCGCGCTTATCGCACTCGCGTCTGGACCAATTAATTCGCGGGGATTTATAGCCGACGATAGCCGTTACCGAGTCCGGACAAACAAGCCGCGAGATAGTGAGGAGAGAAGCTGCGTGTGTTTTGTTATTGAAAATCGTAGGATTTATACCTTCTTATAGCTCGGCTTTAAAATCGATACTCTGATTCAGTCTCGCTTATAATACTCGCTGTGTGTTATTATATACCTAGTGCGACAGATTGTAGCGAAAATTTACCAGGAAAATATAGAGGAACTGTGTGTTATTTATTATTTTCATATAGAGGTATATATAACGTTTAATACTTTCATGACGCTGATGCTTTATGAACGAGACGTAAGCTGCGTCGTTTCTATACGAAAACGTAGCAGTATGAATAAGAAAACGTCAGACTATACGTTAGAAACCAGGAGCGCATGAAGCTACAACTAGCTACTGCTACCGTTATCGTCGTTTATACTTCTTCCCCTCGAATCGATCGCGACTTTTCCTTCCAACTCTATATGCCTCTGATTAAAATTTTGAGTATAAGCGATGAGTATAGTTACAAGGCCTCTCAGAAACAAACGGACGTCAAACCAGTAGTATAGTTAGTTTCATAAAAATCATCTCTCCCGCGCAAACAACGAAATCCTAAATCAAAACAGCCCGATATACCTATCCGCGGGAATATAAAACACCATACGATCGAGGAGCGAACTCGCGAACAAGAATAAGACGAAGAAGAAGAAGAAGAAGGAGCGTAGGTGGGGTCGCCACGGTACCGTGGTCCGCCTGGGAAAGTGCGGCTCGCGCGGACCACGCATTGTGATTCCAAGGAGGCCACGCTAGGCTGACCCCGCGCAAGAAGAAGACGAAGAAGGAGGAGGAGAAGGACTTTACATTAGCCACCCGGCCGTGGCGCTCACGCATATTATATGTATATACTCACACACACGGATGAGAGAATATCGCCCCGAGAGATATGCAGCTGATATTCATGAGAGAGTGAGAGAGAAAAATGCACGTGTGTGAAAGATTTTATTTTTTTGCGTTATGCGAGGATTTACGGCTTAGAATTATGATTACAAATTAGCGTGTGTGTCGCACGAAAATCAAACCCAAAATCTCTCGAAGTATATAATTGAGCGAAGGTATAATACCGACACGCGGGGCTGATTTTCCCATCGTATATATAACCCTCCTTCGTATATAGTTGCGCAAGAAGGTTGTCGTCTCACAAGGAGGTGAAGCAGACCGGAACCGGCTGCCCCCGTGATTTTTCGGTGACTTTCCCGCGGTATATATGCTTACTTACACTCACACATGCTCTTCCGCGTTTCACGCTGACCGCTCGGCTAATTGGAGCCACTCGGCCGTTGCAAAAAGCTTCTTCGCGCTACTCTTCTTTTTTTTGGTTTATAGACACAACAGGGGAGACGCCTTTTCGTGGGAACTAGCCGAGATTATTCTTTAATTGCGTTTTAATCGCGTCGATATATATACGTTTTTACTGTGTATACATGTACAGAAGAGTATCGAGGAGGAGAAAATATATAAAAAGAGCCGCGCGCGGCGCTAGGCTTTTCCTGCGACCCTGTTCTTTTCATCGTCGCCGCCGCCCCCTCAAGAAACGCTCTCTCTCGCGTTATATAGTATTATATACTCTATATATATATCGCGCGCGGACAAAGCCGCTTAATAAGTAACGCGACCTCTTGACTTTTGTGCTCGCCGGGAAATGTCTTCCTCAAGAGCGAGAGGGACCTCGCGCGAGATTATTATTTCGTGTGTTTTATATATAATACGTATAAATACGTACGTGAGAAAAGTGAGTAAGTTCAAGGTAGTGTGCTGTTGGAACAATCGAGCTGGTTTTTTTTTCGCGCGCGAAACGTGTTATGAAATTTCGAGTTCTTGACGTAATAAGTGTACGTATATTATACTGTCTGACGCTTGAAATTAAAGTAGATTTTTGAATGTTTAACGTATGGAAATACACAAAAAGAGAAACAGCTGAGAGAGATTCGCCCGGAAAACGGCGATTATTCCCGAAAAACCGTTCGTTTCTACCTCTCTCAGAAAAAGAAATCGGTCGCGATTGATTTTCGACGAGATCTTTTCTCCCCCGTGTATACCCATAAACACACAAGACGCACAACCGACCTCAGATTCTTTCTGCACAATAGGCTACCCAAAAGATGCTTATCTCCTCTCTCTTAGTCCCAAAACCCGTTCGACCGTATAAAGGGTCCGGAGGTAGACATAGTGGGGGTGGACTGTCGCGTGGAGTTTTTCCGGACAGATAGAGATCGAATTTTCCGGTGCGTGTTTTTGGCAGTCGAGAGAAAGCTGAGTGTGTGTGATTTCAGCGAACTTACCTTCTGGACATGTGCACTTGTAGTTGAGGTTGTCTAGTTGATGGCAGACGCCGCCGTTGAGACACGGCGACGGGTCGCAGGGGATGTAGTCGCTTTCGCAATTCTGGCCGGTGTATCCGATGTTGCACATACATCTGGAGAAGAAAAACAGAAAGATTTCACGTTAGTTTATATTTATAGACGGTAAAATAATTTTCTTTTCTTTTCAAACTGACATGAGAACCATTCCGAGTATACTTGAAAAAGCTGTTTATAATCAGTGCAGAGAATAAAAAAAATACGAGAAATCTATATTACAAGTTTGTGCTGTCGATAAAAATAAATGATTTTTCGACACGAGGAAAGCCATTAAACTCTCCCTCCCCTTGGTCGCCGCGACATAAAACGCTGGCAATCGTAAAATTTGTCGAATATACAACGTCCAGAAATTAGAAGTCGATAAAGGAGACTTAACGACGCCTGAATAAAGAGCGGACGCGTTATCGCACAGCTTTTAAGCGCTCGTCCCTCGTGTGTCTCGCTTTACGGCGTTGGATTACCTGGCGATGCCGGCGGGAAAGTGCGACACTCTTCTGCCGATTTATTTCTCTTACAAGTTTTACCACGTGTGTTCGACATGCGTTTTTTTTTTGACGCACGATATATATGCTTCAAAATTTTCAAATTAATCGCAACGACTACAATATTACATCCCGCAGCGTGTACACGGCGATAAAAGTTTAATTACTTTCGGCTACTGTAAATTTAGCCGAGAGGAGAGATTACACTATAAGAGAGATAAACGCAGACCACAATGAGACTGGATACGACTTTACACAATTTGCGTCACGCCACTGCTGTACACTATCGCGTGCAATTCGAAACAAGTGGCGTATCGGCTTTCCGAGCGATCCTTCTCTTTGCGAGCAAATAAACGCGGGAAATCGACGTGTGTATCGTTTTTCTCTCTCGCGCGACGATTTAAGCTTGTTGTAGAGGAAAACAAGTGCCTGCAAACTTGCTCGATTTTTTTTCTCACAGGTTTCGTATGTATTTGTTTTAATATACAAAGCGGTACGATTTTTTTATAGTTAATATCGAAATTAGAAACTTGTCCTGATGGGATTCTCGGAACGCCGACATTTCACTTGATTCGAAAAAACATTTTTAGATATGAAATTACAGCGTGTCTCGAACACGACACTTCCGAGAATGCGCACATCAACTGTAAATATTAATGTGTATTGTCTCGAGAGTCAGTTTTGGCATAGGTACGTGACATACCGCACTTATTCGCCATTCTATATTCGCTGGTCAGAGATCAGGGGAGAGTTTAGGCAGTGAGGGAAGGGCCAGTCTAAAACTGCTTTGTTTTGATATAACGCGGTCCGCGTGTATCGCACAAACCGAAATAAAGTTTCTAGCGTAAAATACACCCCTTGTTATTATCATATTTTCTCAATATTCACGTTTCGAGGTTAGGAATCGATGCATTCGAATAGATATCGAATAAAACGATTACCATTGTAATTTTTAGAACAGGTGAATTATATAAAATACGAAATTTAATTTCCGAATATTAAAAATCCCATCAGTATAGAGAGCATAGAATTACGCGTTGCATCACCGAGACATTGTGACAAAACAGAGTAGAAAACCGCAGAAAGAAAGAAAGAAGAAAACGCACCTCGTGCCAGCAACGAGCAGCAGAAGCAGAATACAGCGCGTGAGAAGAATCATCGTGATGATCGCTGGTAAATCGTGCCCGGCTGCTGACGTTTAGCGAGGAGGTATTCCTCATATTTCGTCGAGCATTCTCCTCCCCGAGATGTCCGCGCACTGACTCTTCTTTTGCACACAATTTTTATTATTATTTTTTTTTTCAAATCACACACTGTTGTCGACTACTATAATACTCTATGTAGGATTCACTTTTTTCACCGCAATTGCACTGACTCTGTTATGTTTTAGGGGTTATATATATATATATATATACACTCGTTGAGTTGTTGCACAGTTGAGTTGCATGAAAAATTCACGTTCACAAAAAAAATCAGACCTTTATTGCACACTGAATATGTATAATAACTATCCACACATCGACGACAGGCAATTTTCTTCTGCAGTACGACTCTTATTAGCAGTTTCCACACAATAAATAGACTATACGTTATTGATCTCTTTTATATAAATACTTTGTTACAACTTTGTTATATATATATACACACAGACACAGAGGGAGAAAAACACTATTCATTCGTGTCTCCAAAACGACTCGCCCCAGGGTTTATACAGTTAATCTTCGCGAGATGGCGTCGGCAGCTCCGAACACACCTTTCTCTCTCTCTCTTCTTTTTTTCTCTTTCTTCAGCTTCCTCCTCTATATAATATCTGGAGAACCTGTTTTCCCACCTTTTCCAGCCGAAAACACAGCGCGCACCGATCACTCGCGCATTTCTGGCTCCTCGAAGAATGCACCCACTGCTATTACAAACGAACCGAGAGAGAGAGAAGGACTGATTCACCGGTTATAAGTGCGTACAAGTATAATAGAGTGATGCTGCTGCTGCTGCTGATGATGATCGTTGGTGTCCGGAGCAGAGAGGAGAGTTGCGCGAGCGGCAAATTGCCTCTATCCTGTGTTGCGCCGGGCCTCCGCTGTGTTATCCATGACTACGGCTTGCAGCCGCCGCTGATGTCGTCGACGAGGGTTGCCACCGCCGAATCTCGACATGCCTGAGCATCCTTGGCTATGTTATTATCTCGGCATGCCGCACTTTTCACACAAAACTATATTTGTATCTTTTTTTCCAAATTTAAAAAAAAAAAAAAATCCCGCGAAGACTGTCACCGCGTTTGAAAAAAAAATTTAAATAATAGGCAGTCGCGCCAGATGATAAACACACACACGCACACAGTCTCTATCTGACGGAGCGAGTTCGTATAAAACGTTGCTCCTCGGACGGCTGGCGACTGACTACTGATCACCCAACCTAACCTTCAAGCGCGTGCCGCTAAGGGGGCGCTGCTACGGGACGTATGTATAATATATATATGTATACAGAAAGAGAGCGAGAGACCCCTCGGTGCTGCAGCGCCGCGGCCGCCGCCGTGAGTTGTTCCTACGGGGGCCCGTTCTCCGCTCGAGTCCCCTTCCCACGCCCGACGCGACCGACGCCAGCAGCAGCAGCCTTCCCCTTCTAGCTTGTCTCTTTCTCCTATATGGAGAGACCTGGTCTCTCTCTCTCTCTCTCTCCCCTTTGGCGTTCGTTGGACTCGTTGTGATCGGAGAGCGCGCACGGCTGGCTTTTGGTATATACGCTGCTCTCCGGCTTTACCTATACCAGCTTCGGAGCAGGCTGTCTTCCTTTTTTATTTTCCTTCTCTCTCTCTCGTGCGCTCTGCAGACTATACTACTCGGGCGTTTAGCTCCGAGCCCGCACCTCCAGATGTATGTATATATGGTTTTTGATTCATCCGCAGGTCTCTGTCTCGTCGATGCTGATGCAGCGTATGGTCGAGGTGTATAGACGCTGCATTCGTGGAATCTCAAGAGAGCGATGAATTCTGTTATATATTTCCATAAAGTGTTCTCTCTATCCAACGCACGGTATACTATTATCTCCCCGATATGTCAAACAAGCTTATCGTAATCGCAAACATCAGCAGCAGCAACAGCGATCGATAAATCTGGTAATCCTCAAACAGAGCCTCGAAATTTCGCACGACACGATGCTGCTCCCCGCATCTGATCATAATAGACAGAAAGAGAAAAAAAATCGTATGTATATACACCGCATCCTCTCGTTTTCACTTGTTTGAAAAGCCTGATGTGGAGAGAGGGGATACACAGCCGCAAGGGAAAACTCGGCTTTCCCCGCCCTCGGTTCGCACGTGGGACGTATACTCTTCCCCCCTATACATATATATGCGCGCGTGCGCTTCCTAAATCTATTATATCGCATGATCGACCGTGAAAGATTCGCCGATAGCACACACGCGTCGATTGCCGGCACTTATAGCGCGCGTTTATTGATATATATGTATATAAATTGCGCTTAGGGGTTTATTGTTCTGTGGTGTGTGGGCAATTTGTGAAATTTTCAGTTTAGAGTGTGATGCCTAATGGCCTGGAATATACGTTAAATTTTACGCGGTTAATAATAATATATAATATCGAGAAGGTTTCGGAGAAGCACACTGCGGATTGATCTTTTTTTTTCGAGAGGGATCGACGGCTCTGGAATGGTGGACACTCTCGGCGGAACAATCGGGTTCGTCCCTACGGTCCGACGCTTTTTGTGGACACTCGGAGTTCGACGTTTTTATTGACCGTCAGCCCCTCGATCCCTTAGAGAGATTCGCATACACGAGGCCAGTTTTTTTTTAGTATTATATATATATACAAAAGCCGTATTGTCGCCGATGAAAGAAGGGAATTATGGACGCCACGTGAACGCATCCGTATGAATATATCAGATTGATCCATCAATTAGGTCAATATGTTTTTTTTTTCCTTTCGTGGAATATATATCCCTAAATCCTTTGTTACTCCATATACTTAAACCCATCACCCTCTATATACCCAAACAAAAAAAATCTCACCATCGATTCTCTTATCACCAAACACGCTCGCACCGACGACGACGACGACGACGACAACAATCCCATCGAGTCGTCGATTTTTGCTCCATAATTAATCATTGTTCCGGCGACTAATTAATTAGGCACGCGCTTGGTGGCTCTGCAGCGATGAGCATCGAGATTCGCGTCTCTCCACATGCCAATTAAGACCTCAGCCGGTGCATCTTTGCTGCAGCTACATCTCTCGTGTGTAGCTTCTAACGCGATACGTGTTGCCTCGCGTATATAGCAGTAAGTAGTATAGTCCCCTCTTCGACCTTCGAATTTCAGCCGTCGTGTGATGCACACACGCGTCTCGAGACACACGTGGGAGAGAGTCGACCGACGAGCAACACGCGAATATAACCCGCGGCGGAGAAGCAACAAGTGCGCGCGCTTTGGTATACTATACATATATATATATATATAGAAGACGCTATGGAGTTTCTTTTTACACGTTGCGTGCGCAGCTTGGCCGAATGGAAGAGAGCAGCGATATATTGTTGAGTTTGCGAGTGGAAAAAAAAATTGTTGGTTAATGGTAATACGAACGCGTTAGAGAATTAATAATACACGGTGGTGAGATCGCTGAATTTCACAAGCTCGATAAGATAGGAAATCAGTGGCTAATTAAATCTACCGCCGCCGTCTATATCTCAAACCATCGCCCATCACACTTTAATTATAAATATATATATCCTATAATACAGCAGTCGTCCAAACCATGTTATTTCATCTCTCTCACCGCGATAACATCGTCGTCTTATATATTGTCGCTTAATTTTCAATTAGCCCGCGACGCAATCGTTTCAAAACAATGCGCAGGCAACGCCTGATTATCTATCGGCACATCTCATCTTGAAAAATCACGCGAAGGTATATATTTTTGCATCGTGAGCAATACTTGCATCTCGCGCGTGCGATCTATACTGGGCCATATATCGGAGGTTCGTATAACCTCGACGTTTCTATCGAGTCTGTATATATGTATACTCGCTTGAATATAATCAGTATACATAGCCAGGAGAGCGAGTTTGCTGCTACCCTCAGAATGTCGAGCGTTTCCGGTTTGCTTTATCCGCGGACGACTTTGTTCGAGCGATACATATTTTAGATAGCAACGAGAGAGCTGATGCTCGTGTGTAGTTTGTTGCACTGGTTATATATTTAGATCCGGATAATGCTAATTAACATCGCGCAGATTATGTAGTTATTCTTTCTTTTTTTGTACAGCGAGAGCAAATTACGCTACAGACTTTCGCCTGCAGCAGAAAAATCTCGAAATCCTGTATGGAAACCACACAAGCATATATATATATATATACATATCAAAATAAGAAAGATCCAAGTGTATAGAGAAAAAGTGTCATACGATCTCGACGCGCAGAAAAGGAGAAGCGCAGGCGGAGCGACGAGTCCGGTTGTGTCGACGTCAAAGCCATCGGACGTAAGAGAGAGACAGCAGCAGCAGCAGCGGCCACGAGGGAGATCACATGGAAGGAATCGAGCGCAACAACGTCATAACGAGGCCATCGCCGCCGGAGAAGCCTCTCGCGAAATATATACATTCCAAGAGAGAGCTGCGAGACGAGAACTGATGGCTATTGACCGCGGCTGCATCGGTTGCGAAGCTGTATAAGATCCAACGCGTTTTTTTCTTGAAGATTTATAAAAAAGTATTTTTAAAAGTACCAACATCTTCGGAATATCATAGAAGGCTCGAAACCGCAAATTTCAGTGATGCAGTATTTAGACCCATTTCGCAGTTGTTGCGCGCGTCCGCGTATATGCAAACATCCTTTCACCACTGGTTCTCACAAGTGCACCTATACATATACTCGATACTCTCAATAACACCCTTTCCTGTGTTGCCGACACACTTCCTCCCTCGACGGAAGCAGCAACACACACGCGACATCCTCGTGTCTCTCTATACACCACACCACCTCTATATACACTACACCACACCTAATGAATAATCGATCAGAAAAATCAGAATCTGCATTGAATATATCGAAACGTCACTGTAATGCAGCCTTTTTTTTCATCGCTCGCCTTCTGATCGCACAAAGGCGACGCGTGGGCATACACAAGCACGATCGCCGAAACAATGCAGCTCATTTGTCATTGGCACACACAGAGTTGAAAAGAAAATTCGCGAAGAAAAGAGCCGATTGTATGTACGAGGGCTTTTAAAAGTAGTGTAATAAAAGCCGCATTACGCAATGTGCAGCTGATGGATATATCGTTTTTCTCTCTCTGGCGGGAAATCTAAATATTATTGCCGTCGTTAATTTCAATAGCCAGCTAAGAAAGGGGCTGAGAAATCGCAGGTTATTCATCTCGCGCGCTCTGCTGTTGAGTCGTAATTTGAGGGATTTTCTTTTTTTTTAAGAATGTGTATGTGTTTTTTTAAAGGAGTTTTTTCGATGCGAAAATCTCTCTATTATAGGCTATTAGAGGACTAGCATTTCAATGAACATCGAAGATTGACGTTGCGCAATGGAGACTCTTTGCAAATTACACGATAGACGCTTTCACGACACGCTGATGCTGTTGTATATAATCATATCCGAAGGTGCGTACGATCCTCGATAATTTTTCAATCTTCGGTATATCTGTAATCAGCACATACTCCAACTTTGCTCCAGAAACACATCAAACTCTATAAAAAAAAATCGTGTGAATTCATGTCAGTAGACGAGCTTCATCACACACCATTTCACTCGCGCTTTCATTCTCACGTCGATTCATTAAAACAACTCGCGCCTCTTTTCATTCAAGTATTATACGTATCTCTACGAGCTTGACTCGCGTTTCCGCGGCGTGGAGCCAACACCGAGCAAACTTTTCCACCACAATCGAGAGAGAGAGAGAGACTGACGCGTATACGTATATACTCTGGGAATAAGAGCACACACACGACGACGCGGATATTCGAGGATGTAATAAATTTTCGCGACTGGCGAAATTCTCGATTATGACGTAAGCTCTGTGAATTCTTTGTATATATACCTACTCTCGCGAAAAAAAACCCACAGAGTTCATTCATTGACTAAACGAAAGAGAGAGAGAGAGAGAGAGAGAGAGAGAGAGAGAGAGAGAGAGATAGAGAGCCCTTTGGAAAGACAGCGGGGTAAATTTTCTCGTTCCTCTGGGATCGCGCGCATTCGCATTCCCACCGACTACAGCGTAATTGCCTGAATTGGACCGACTCGATAATCATTACACATCTCGTGTGCGCTTCTCTTCTCGTCGCTGCACTTATACAGACACACGATTCGTTCATTCAACTCGAGAGCGTTCAGCAGAGCGAGGATCGAGTGCAGTTCACCCTAACTGATGCTGCTGCTGCCCTTTTAATGACTTGTTTTGGTATAATTTTCCCGCGTAATTTTAAACTCGCTCTTTCTCTCAATTGATCGTTGAGCGCGCGGCGTGCTTAATTTATTTTCATCTGGCTGGTTAAGCTTATTCACATACAAAAATAAAATTTCATTAATTGTTTGTGTCGTCGAAACGAATAAATTATCCAAACAAAAAGTTTATATAGACGTGGCGCCAGAGAAAGAGCGCACACCTAGCACCAACACGCGATAAGCTAGTCTCTCTAGCATCACGAGATCCATCGAAGAAGAAGTCTCTCTCCCGGCGCGGGCGTTAATTAAATTACCGCTGCGGCGACGGCGGCTGCGCTTTCTCACGCGCGATGATGCACGCGCACACACGATACGACGTGTAAACTGCGTGTAGCTTTGAAAAAAACTTTAATTCTCGTAATATATGCGTATAAATATTGTGTAGCACTATTTCATCGGGTTCTGATGATCCTTTTTTAGAAGCTATACTTACTAAACGCACTCGATTTAACGCAGTTTATACGTTGAGATTTATTATAGGCGGGATGTGTATAGGTAGTATGAGGAAAGTCTCTGCGGAAAAGCCCGATCGATCTTGTGGTACACGCAGCGTTTCCTTTCACTCTCCAGAGCGAAAGACGTCGTTTAGACTATACGTTATTTATGCCTCTCGTAATTTGAATTTTTAGCGGCGTGTTTAGCAAAGATTTCGACTACGCGACTCTGTATTATAATAGCTGAGCGAATTCTTTCACGCAGTGTATATTACGCAAGAAAGTATTTATTTTTATGTAACACCGCGGAGTGTATATAAATATAATACACCGCAGTATAGTCTATCAATTACAGCGCTAATCATCGAATCCGGAAAAACGCCATTAATTATATGCAAAAACAAGCAATTATTCTCCGTTTCCCTTCTGCTCGCGTGTCCGTATCGAGTTGCCCCTTTATTAATGTCGCTGATGATAGTCGTGATTAGAACTTCTTCACGAGTGAAAACAGAGCGAGTGAAAAATTGCGAGGAGAGAAAGGAGAGCAACGCACTACTTGCATAATAATCGCGAACGAGTTATTGCGAAGAAGAAGGAGGAGAGAAAGACACAAAGACGATGATGTGTGATGGATGAGTTGGAGAGGATTTTTACGGGGTGTATTAGTTTTCAAATTGTTGTTCGTATTTTAATATGGCTGACGCTCTCGTTACTGATGGTGATAAACGCAGGTATACGAGTTATTACGGGATATATGCATATGTGAGTCATTTTCGATGTGTAGTTGCATATTTTAGAAATGTTCGAATGTATAATTAGTAGATAATCAACGCGTACGTGTGTGACTCACGATATTAATCAACCCGTCAATTAACGAACTGTTCGAAGAGAAAAAAAGGGTATAATCCCGTTCGAAAGTATAAAAAGTATAATTATTTATGTAAATCCATATCTCTAAAATATCTTTAATGCCAGGTCAAACACGTTTGGCGCGTGTATATATACGCGCGTATAAACGACGCGCTCATTTCTTACGCAAGATAAAATCAACAAACGAGCAATAAAGCTGCTCCGATTCAATAATTTTGAAAAATTAGCGCCGATAGAGTCAACTCCGAAGAGAAACAGGCCAAACGAGTCGTCGTCCATATACACACGACAGTTTAACCGCCGATTGTTCCTGTAACACCAAGAAGAGTATTTATATATATCTCGGTATACAGAGACTCTACTCAGACAGATAATAAATCGAGCGCGAGTTCAATCTCGCGTTTTATTAGCTCATCGCTCACGAGCGCACAAAAGCCCTCTCTTTCTTATACACATACGATACGTCGAGGATTTTTCTGTATCCACCCATTGATACGCCCGCGATATCCTCGTGTATGCATTGTATATACAGTGATCGACGTGTTTTTATTTTTGCACTTGTTGCATACTTTACGTTGCGTCGCGGCCTTCGCGTAATTATCCACTTGGAGCGTATGATTTTATTGTCATGTGTAGGTTCGATCGTTATATGAAAAAACGAGTTTGATTCGACGATGTCGTTGAGAACCGTTAATTAGACATGCTGATTCTTATTAATTCTAAGTATATTCTGATTATTTTTAAAATTTTGGAACGTCATCGAAGAATAACCGCGGCGACACATCAATCCGAAACAAAGTCTTCAGACGTAGACGAGCATCAATTCCAACTCGATTTGCACACAATTAAAACATCTTGGCTTTGAAGTGCCGCTTGACAAAGGACACACATACTCTCTCAACTGCTTATTAATCGACGGCCTCCATATACGCGTAGCGTCGATTATTATTGACTTATTTCTCGGTATAGAGACGCAGGGCGAGGCCGTCGACTTGGAAATCCCGAAACGCAATTTCCGATCCAGCGTGTGAAATAAGCTCGCGCTTTAATTAATGAGAGAACTGATATGCGCGCGATCGATCGGACAATTATATCGGCCAGGGATTTCTGTTATTATATAGATACTGTGGTTGTTGTACTAGTTCGCTTTTTGCGTGACACTGGTCTTTTTTTCTTCATCGCAGCTGTTATCGACAGGTTATTTTTTGCGCTGTTATTCCAGTTCTCGCGATATGTATCGTAGGAGGTTTGTTATTACAGCGAGATTTTTTGCTGATTATGCGTGCAGAGTAAGAAATAAACGCAATTATGTATCTCGCAGCCTAAAAATAGATACCAATAACCAGAATACACATTCAACCTTCTCTAATCCAAAGTGCAAAACGCACCATACGCGCCAGTAGAGATCGTAACCTCTCTAAAAGCTTCCCCTTTAACTATCCTCTAACTTATCCCCCGCGCGTATATAGGGGCCTCCTTTAAGGAAAATAAAAAACGGGTCCTATACCGACTTATATGCGCCTATAGAATAATTAAAGCCTCGCTCATCTGCATTGTAAATAGCACGTACGCGGCTACTTCCTATACAAGACATACACATACACACGAGACTTCAGAAGCGCAGGGAGAGAGAGAGAGAGCGGTAATTGATGCGCGCGCCGCGGGATATTTAAATTTCGCGCGCCGCGAGAAAAATGACGGCGATCGAACGGATCGGTAGTAGCCGATAATGTATCGGCGAGTGAGGGGCTCTCGCTTGTATGTGTATGTATAGATTCGTCGCGGCCCTTATAGGAAGAGGTCGTTCATTCCGATGTCGGGAGTTCGAGTGATAGATCGTAAGGAGGGAAGAAGGATGCGTTTCTGGGATTTAACCTGTAGATGGGGTTACTACTGGTTTTGAAGAATTTTCTGGATTGCGGATGGAGAATGTCGAACTCGGGAATGGTATAGGTTTTTTTCTTTTGTTGAGGGGATTGAGAGGTGCGGATATATGCTGATGGATACCTTTTGGAGTTTACCGTTTTGGGTTGATTTTTGATAATGTATCGATTAATGTTTTTGAGTTTAAATAGCGTTAACGATGATTTAACAGTAAATAGCAAACGCTTCTCGATCTCCATCTCGAGTATATTCGATAGACTTTGAATACTTTCTGAAAGTAATGTCTACTTTGTTTCTCCAACAAATCAATTTCCTTACGCGAGTTACTACCACTCGTCGCAACTGTTTATCTCGACTCAACTATACACGTATTCTCGACATTCGCACAAATTAAAATACTAATTCTTTTTGCCGATCTCAAAACTCTTCTCTGAAGCACATGACCATCAAATCCAAAAATTCTCACAGAACAAAAGCTCGTAAAAATTGTTCAAAGAATCACGTAGACACAGGCGTTATTTGTTCAAGCCGCAAGAGATGAGTGGCTGCAGACACATAACTCACTGATAAACCAAAATCCCGCTTTGGTTTATACATAAATCCTTCGTGTCCCACAAGCGCCTCCGAGAAATCGTCGCGGTCCCCTAATTTATTCATCAACCGCCGCTCCAAAAACAAATGAATCGTCGTATTCAAAGCGCGTCGCAGTCGAAACCTTATGAAAAACTCACAGAAAGTGTACTGATATCGCAATAAAATATTTCATTGCTTCGGGGTAGACCCGAGTTTGTTTCTTTTTCTCTCTCTCTCTCTCCAAGCTGCGCACGTATCGGAATAATCGTTTCACACGACGTCGTATTACGAAAATTACACAAACGATGATCGAGCAAACAATATATACATGCGTGTTTATTAAACCCGATCCAACAATGGTCGGTAAAGTAAACACACTCTCTCCGGTTCGAAATCATTGTTTGACGAAAGTCGCACGTCCGCGCATTAAAATACAAAAATCAAGATTTTTATCCGATAGACCATCGCTCCTATATAAACTTTTGGTATTCCTCGCGCACGTAGAGTCACCGCAAAGAGAACCCTAGAAGAGAAGAGAACCCGACGATACATTTGTCGCATATCCGGGCCTCCCGAAAATGACCGATGCCGGTCACGTCTCTGTTGCCGAGGGAACGAGTTTTTTTGTTGTTTGGCCCGTGTCTCGCTCACGTTTTTTTTCCACGTGTATAATACCAGAAATCCTCTCAGGTATCATACATACACACACATACATATAGACTCGTTTCATCGTCCGGATAATTGTTCTGCCCTTTGGGACTCGCGCGAGTGTTTTGCCGTCGATATAATAAATCGAATTACTCGAGTTTTGGGGAGAGAAGCGTCCTTTAATTGGGCGGGGCATCACAAAAATTCCGGCGTGTATAATTGATGACAGTCAATTAGAGCAGCAGCAGCAGCAGCAGCGAGATTTTCATTAGTGGGAATTTATTATTCCTGACCTCGCGAAGCCGGCCGGCAATTAAGCGAATTGCACAATTCAGCGTGTCATTATTATGCAGAAGAAAAGAAGAAGACGAACCGGCTCGTTGTTTTTTTTTCTTCTTCTTCTCTCATAATGCCTTTTCCGTGTCATTGTTGCTTTTCAAGAAAACGCAGACTCGCTCTGACCCCCGACCTCGACGACACGCCAACTTGTTACGTTGCGAGCGAGTTTATTCAACTCGCTTGTGGAATCATTTTTAATTCTTTATACGCAACTGATGTACTATTATACTAATATAGCCCATAAGGATAAAGTAGCGAAAACTTTCTTTTCCAAATCCATCGCCGACGTATTTTTCACCGAGACGCCGTCCAGCACTTGCCCAACAGAGGCACGTTTTTTCCTTTTCAGCGCAACGAAACACGTGTGTCTGTGTGTCGCCGCAAAGTCGAGCGCGCGCGCTTACACATGTTGCCCGCGCTTTATACACGAACACGCGTAATACACGTGTTCTTTGTCTCTTTCTCTCGTCGTCTTTTCACGACTTTCTCACACATACACACACATATATACGTACACCGACTGCTCTTTTTTTTCCATTCTATACACAATTGCGTGTAAAGGATTTTGAAACGGCTAATTTTTTTCACTGCCCACAGAGAGAGTGCATTTTTATATATAGCAGCGAAATAACGAACTCGAGTGACCCCACTAAAAATCCTTCCTAAGCCACTTACGCGAGTATTCCTGGCTCTTTTTACCCATCGCGAGAATGCGAGGACCTTATATGTGGGAATGACATCGACGTTGCTCGCGATGACGAGAACCTGCTTCATACACGTCACGTGTTATACACCACTATATGTTTGTATATACTCGACAGAAATTTCAGGTTTTGAATTTCGACTAATTAAACTGCAAACGCACACACGCGTGTAATTTTTCTATGAAACATTGACAAGTGAAATATTCTCACGGAGGCGGACGACTTTCGGAAGGTTATAACATTACACAGAAAATAAACGATCGTAAATCATCGCGCGAAAGAGCTGATGCACAGAAGAAGAAAGTACACGCGGCCGACCCCGAGTGATGAATGTACTCGCAGAGGCTTGATGAATGAGTGCCGAGAGAGCACTCTGCACACGCTGTTTTGGCGGGCTTTTTATCGAGATTTAATGCCGGTGCAATTAACAAACAATTATATTGCCGCTGTGACGAGATGCGTTTTCACGCTGAATTTTAGTCGTTAATGCCGTTTGAAAAGTAGGTAAAGGGGATGCGCACGATCCAAGAAGCTTTGAAGTCACGACTTTGGGCTTTGCTTTAATGAGGTGTAATTAAAACTGGAAGTATTATCAAGAGGCTAGATATGAGTTACGATGATATGTTTTGCGCGGAAAGTTTAAGCGTAGAAGATTAGAGAGTGGCTCATCCCCACAGGTATAATAGAGCCGAAAGAAAACGAAGCAGAGAAGAGAGAAGTAGAGGTCGAAGGAACTTTGGGCATTTCGAGGGAGGGAATAAGTATATATAGCTACGGACAAACAGGGGCTCGCTAAAATCGCACA
Source organism: Cecidostiba fungosa (assembly GCA_900474305.1). Lineage (NCBI taxonomy): Eukaryota > Metazoa > Arthropoda > Insecta > Hymenoptera > Pteromalidae > Cecidostiba > Cecidostiba fungosa. Next base: position 75,161 of record UCOJ01000622.1, read on the forward strand.
CAGGTGCGCCAGGCCACTGCACCGCATTCCACCTTGGCAGCAACAGCTGGAAGTTTAGCCCATAAGGCTCTCGACCCCTCGTCGACGACCTCCTCTCAACAACGAAGGAAGATACACCGTACACATTTACTTTTAAAAGAACGACGATTGATTGTACCACATCGCACCCACACACTCGTCTTACAAAATAACGCGATCAAGCCGTGCGGTATATACTGCAACACCGAAATAAATTAAGCCGAAACAACGCCGCATCATCCTCATTCCTCTCTTGTAGTTTTTCACTGCTGCGGCGTTCGAAATTGCCGCTATATCAAGATCTCTCTCGCACGCGTACACACACATAACGAGAAGGGGAGAAAAATCGCTGGGACAGATAAGAGGGCGAGTCGGTCAATTAAATCCCACTTCGCCGGGATTATTTCATAAATCACGACCGCGTATAGCTCTCTCTCTTCCGCGGGTGGAGTTCGAGTATGCCAATCACCTAAAGCTTCATTAATCAAGACGCTAATCTATCTTCTGGATTTTTATACGGGAACAAATTCGCGTACTTTGTATTACACAGTCGTCGAAGAGGAGGAGGAAATAAATTCTATACTAGATCTCTCCAATCGAATCTATACCACTGCCGCTAATAACTCGAAGCGACGCCTCGTACATCCGTAGAGGCGACGTAACAGTGCCTCGTGGACGACACCTAATGAAGCAGCGAAGTAGCGTATCTATCTCTCGCGAGAAATATATACGGAGTGTTTCAGCTCGAGATCGAAAGGGCGCCGCGAAGTCTTTATTGACTCCGAAACGTGACTTTACAATAGCGACGCGGCCGAGTGTATAGTAGCCAGGAATTTAATGGAGAGTTTATTCCTTTAATTTAATAAACAATATGAATATGCTTCTCTATATATGGAGAAAAATCGCAGAAACATCCTTGAAAAACCGTATATAGTTTGATGAATCGCGACACCGCGAGCGACGTATAATTCAATAAAAGGGCGCAGAAAGAGAGAAAGAGAGAGACTCGTGCGACATTATCTGGTCCCGCGCGCGACGCTCGGCCCGATTAATCTCGACTCGATCTTGAGAAACGCGCGGCCGATTTATGTGTGCGCCGACGAAGAAGCCCCGCACCGCCGAAACCAGTTTTTGCGCGCTCTCTCTCTCTCTCGCTCTCCTCGGATCCCTTTTCGCCGCACTGCATTCTCCAGAGAGACTTTCAGCCTTGTTGTCGGGAGGCTGAGTCTGTGTTCGGAGATTATTTTTGTAAAATATTATTGTTGTAGAAAAATTATGGTATTTGGAGTATGTATAGACACCAAATGTTAATCCACTAATAGAGCAAACGAACGGATCGGTTCGTGGGATCTCGAGCCTTTGTTCCGCATTTCGCGCGGGTGGGCGACATCATAGCGTAGTATCAAGAGCGGGACGTGATCGTTTATCCGCCGGCGTGTCTATTAGACTGAGCGCAGTGAAATCGCCTTTAGCCGCTTTCGACCTGACGACGTCAGGTATGAACCGGAACGAGCTTCTATCAGTTACTCGGAAATTCTCATGTCAGTTATTGCGTATAGGATATAATCGATAAAATTCGTGGACTTACTTGTAGGATCCGTGAGTGTTGAGGCAGGATCCGTATCGGCAAGGTTGCATCACACACTCGTTGACGTCCTCTGAGCAGGTCGGCCCTGTGAAACCTGATGCACATGTACACTGGTAGTTGTTGTCCAGTGATCGACACAGAGCTTCATTTCGACAGGGCGACGACGCGCAGTAGTCAACTTTCTCGCAGAATTCACCTGGAAGAAAAACGACGTGTGAATTAGTAATGGATTTATCATACCTAAGGTTTGATCAGGTATACCGTGGTCACGACCTAATAGGGTTTACACGGATCCACCTGTAATTACCATCGTGTCGCGGGGAAGGAGATACGTAATCGCGAAAAAAACTTTCCCCAACAACGGTCTAGTTCGCCGGTGTAAGGAAGTACATGACCTCTACTTCCCTTTTTTTTTCTTCCGACTCGTGCAGTACAGGTTGCTTGTACGGTACGCCCCTACGATACACTGATTAGAGAAGCTAATTGCCACGAGAGAATTAATATCACGATGACTTTACTAATCGTGTGTATATTCGAATTAATTATGTATACATTTTTCAAAGCTTACTCAACCGAAGCCTTTAAAGCCTGAACTGTGCACAGGAAAGATTAATCGCAAGCGAAAAAATTCGCGGTTGAATCTCCATAACGACGAAAAGCAATACTTCCCAGAACACCTCTCCCTCTCTCTCTCGTCTCGCATCCCAAAAAATCGCACACCTTCCTCCCACCCATACCCACCTTCGCGACATAAAAAGTCACTTAGACGGCGCATTAATCGACGACGGCCTCTTGCTCTCTCCGTTACACATCTCTCGCGCCGACATCCCCTCCACATTTGCATAATCCCAAGAAAGAGACAGACGGACCTTGCTCTTTCCTATATACGGCCCACGCGCGACGATAATTGCGAGTGCGTTATGCAGCCTCGCGCACGTTAGTCATAGTTGCTGCAGACACACGCCCCGGCGCGCAATTAAAAATAATCAGGTGTCTCTTTTTTTTTATTTCAAGGAGGTGTATACGCCTTTTTTTGCCTGGAACGTTTGCGACATTGGTGTTGATGATTTACCGTTGGATGTGGCGATTTATGCAACATGGACTATGTGTGTGTGTGTGTGTGTCGCGCGAGATGCTGGAATGTGTGTTTGCGGAGAAATGTGTATCGGATGCGTGCAGGCTTTATCGGAGATTGATGGGCATTTTATTAATTTTATGTAAGTAGGGGAGATCGAGAGCGAGTGTGTGAACCGAAATATTATGTAAGCCGGAGGTTATGGGTGAGAGAGATACGTTTACGGAGGAAAAGTATAGCGTACGTGCGATTGACATTTTTATGCTTAGCGTAATTCAGGTGATTTAGCTGGCATATCTTGAGGATATTTAAATGAAATAAAAGCAGGAAGGAGGTATGCTAATGCGGGGAGTATGTAGAGGACACAATGTAAAGTAATTAGAAACAGTGACACATCAGGTTTTACGATTAGAAGAAAAAAAGTTTGTTGTTAGCACACAATACGAGTGATCTATTAGCTTTAGTTTGCGCACACGAGGTATTTTCGCAGGTGAATTATTACTCCGGTTTACTATCTTAATAATAACAATAATGAAAACGCGCGGCGTTCGTTATAATATTTCCCATTAAGCGAGCCATTACGTTTTAATTTATGACAATATAAACTACAGTCTGGAATAGTGTAACGTTCATTATAACTGAAATTCATTAAAAAAAACATCTCTGCTACGAGCTATCGAGAAATATATCAATGAGAGACTGTGTGCGAATGCACGTGTTTTATTGTTATTCACGCATTATGCAAATACGAATACGTCCGATGCAATGAGTAATGAGGACTGTAATAAATGTTATATTACTTTGACAAACAATAATGACAATCTTTAAAAAAAAAACGTTGACTGTACACGAAACGATCGTAATTAATGCTATCGAAGTACTCTTAATTACTTTTTACTGCTTGGAACTATGCACGCAATATAGTTTTTTACGAAATACGCGAGCAAAGCATAAAATACGAGTCCCCCGACGCAATAAAACCCCAAGTCAATCCAACTATCCTGGAATTCTCCAGAAAACCTTCAAATCAATTCCTATCGACGTCCAATTACGAATTTTCATACCAATTACATCCGAGGCAATAATTTATCATACCCACTTACACACGATCCTCGATTTTTCAAGGAACCAATTCTCACAAGCGAGTAGTTATACCTCCCACGTTACTCTCGTATATTGATTAAGCCGCCCCCTACTCTCTGAAGATTGAGCAACTTCCGAACAATAAAAGGAGTACACAGCGGCTGCTTGGTACAAGTGCGCTTGTGGGAGACTCGTAAATTTTGCGCCAAGCTAATGAATTACACGAACGTATAACGGTACACAATGTGTAATATTGAAAATAAAAAAATTATAATACATACCAGCAAATCCATTGATGCAGGAGCAGGTGTAGTCGTAGAGGCTCTTGAGGACACACGTGCCATTGTTGTTACACGGCGACGAGTCGCAGGCATTTTCCACTCGGATCTCGCATAGACTCTCGATGAAGCCGATCGGACAGTCGCAAGCGAAAGATGGTGTGCCGCCACTACTGGCCTCCAGCACTCGACAGGAGCCACCGTTCTGGCATCGAGAGCCGGTCAAGCATGGGTTCTGGTGCTGACAGTACTCGCCCACGTATTTTGATGTACAGCTGCGAAAATAGAGAGAAAAGCATTAGAATATTTTCTGGAAAGATAAATATAGTCAGCTCAAGGGCCTTTTAAAAGATCGTTTTAAAATTCTGGTCATCTGGTCAGTGTGTTGATAATAGCAATAATAAATTCTAAAAAACACATCATCTACCATCCGCCCTTGTCGAAAAAAGCTTCCCTAACCAATCGTAAATCCTCGCCGAACTACCACACCGCAAAACGACAGTATATATATGCCTCTCGCAGAGAAGAAACTTTGCTGGCTGCAAAAGGGATGACAAGAGAGAAGCACGCACGGAAACACACGCGGCGGAATGTCGCGCATAGGTGTATACCGTCGTCGCCGCGGCGGTTCGTTTCCATTTCGCGGCGCGCGGAAAGTTTAATGCGTTCTCGCGGTTCACCACGTCTCTCTCTCTCTCTCCCTCTGGAGTCTTTGTTTATCGCTGCTGCCTCGCGCGGACGCACTTTATTGGGAACGTCGACGTCGTAAAGTCTGCCCGATTCTACCTATAGTACTATACAGGGACACGTCAGACTTGATTTTTTTTTCTCTTGTTGTGTATGCTGTAGCCTTGGATTTTTCATCAGCTGTTTTACGGTTCTAATATACGCAGTATATATAATAATATACTTTAATTTGGAAAGTAATCGACTCTTCACGCGGCGCGAATACTTTTTATCCCCGAGGAAATAGCCTTTCGAAGTCCCATCACCGCGCACACGGCAACAAAAAGGCTTCTCCTTTGGGAGCTGGGCGCGCAACAAGTTTCTTCCACTTGCTGATGCCGATGAATCGCCGTGGGATCAATCGGAGAGAAAGAGAAACGCTTCGGCTTAAGGAAAGAATCGCGAGCAAGAGAGAGAGAGAGAGAGAGAGAGAGAGAGAGAGAGAGAGAGAGAGAGAGAGAGAGAGAGAGAGAGAGAGAGAGAGA
>UCOJ01000623.1:0-79608 GCA_900474305.1 Cecidostiba fungosa
ATTGAATTATGAAGTTTTGCTGTGCACAAATTGTCTTTAAATAAATGCGTTGAGTAAATAAAGTTCATGTCCAAACGCATTTTGTAAAAGTCTTTCTCCCCGAGCTTTCACTTTTGCAGAGGAAAAAGTCGGGCTTAACGTGAATCGCAAATCTTTGGTCGGCAGAAAAACGAAAAAGAATCCGGGATGTTCCAGCGTAGGTAAGTGTCAAGAGCTAAGCACGTAAGAACTAGGTAAAGTGCAAAAGTGAAACTCATGCTGCGGGGTAATCCGAGCGCGGTTCATGGACGAGCACGAGGTCATGGCGAAGAAAACAATCGGTGCTGATTTTTACAAGATGCAGTTCACAGGTATGTGGGACAATTTTTGGTGCTCTATAGTTATTTGCAATCGCGGGATTGTACGCAAGTATCCATCATGTAAAATGTGGTTATACGGGCAAAAACTGGTTATACGGGCTCATTAAACCCTTCAGCGGAAAATTGATGTTCCATTGTAATTTTGAATGGACGGAAAGATGAAAAAATGAGAGAGGTGCAGTAAACTTTTTCAGCATCGTATGCCAAGCGCAGAACTTTCTCTGAACTCGATTTTCGCGCGCAGACTACTCCTCCATTCTTTTCCGGCCTCCGTCGCGCTGCTTACTTATGTAAGAGAGTTACGTTCCCCTGCTTAGATTTTTTATGCGCGCTATTTGCGGGATAGAAAAGACGCACAAACCAATTCCAAGTGCATTACCACCTCGGAAGTTAAGTTCCTCAAACAAAGTTCTCCTTTTCGGAACGATGTAATGACAAAAGTTATTATTCCATCAGCGTCAGCAATTTAAAAAGTAGCTTTATTTTCGACTTACACGGCTCGAACTTTTTACATCTCCCCATGTTTAATTAAACTTTCATGATTGTTCACCAATGCGTTGTCGCAGCTAAACCACACAACACGTCTTGTGCGAATTCACCGCGGCAATAAAATATTCGGCGGATCCGTATGCATTTCGCTATTGCCTTCTGCAATTTCGCGATCGAAAAGTTCAAAGGTCTACCATCGAGTGCAGGCTCCGCGCGTGCAGATGAATGTAGTCGGGTGTGAATGGGCCCCCGAGGTCGTATTCACCTGCCTCTTTTGCCAGGCGTTTTCGCGCGAAACTTTGGCGATTGGCCGCAATATACAGCTGTACGTTTTTTCTCGCGGATTAAACGGCTCGTCGATCGTTGAATAATCTCGTGAGAAGCTATTTTTTCAGCGGAACGTGCTGGGCTTTTATTTTATTTCCCGATGAAGATTTGTCGTCGTCAACCGAACTTTCTTTGTAATAATTCGGAGCAGCGTAAGTCGAGATCCATTTGTAAATTTACATTACTCCTGCGTTGTACACGTTTTCCGAAGGGTCTCCAACATTTCATGCACAACTTTAACGAAGGCTCTAATCTAAATGGTATAAGATCCTTATAGAATGCTTAAGTCCGTAAAAGCTTTAGAAACTTTACGAGAACCCGGAAGAAATTAAATTAGGAGATTAGGCAGCTTGTATGTTTTGGCCTCGAATCAAGTCCCAACTTTCTGCTTTAGGAATAACAGAAAAACTCGTGTAATAGTTTTTACTCTTTGCGTATGATATCGTTTGTTTAAATGCACGTCACAATCAATTCACAATTCCCAAACAGCAAATTAAGTTGTATAGTGACGCAATATCCGAAAGCTTGTGTCGAGTACAAATTTTGTTCGACGCACGCAAATATTTTTCGAGAATCGTCACACGTATCGAGCGGTTCAATACACTACCTCAAATATTTTCCGAGGACACATCCCTCCAACCGCGCGTTCGTTCTGCAAAGAATGCAAATGCTGTAAAAAAAAAAAAATTGTTGAAACCGGAGCGTGATCTCTCGAACGTTTAGCGTCAGCGATATATTTTTTTTGCAGCGATATACTCGCGCGTTTGTTTCGTCCTCCACAGCAGTGCAAATTCACCAGTACATGAAGAGGGAAAGTTGCGATCGAGCTATGTCGTAAAAGTCAAGCGCGGCAACTTTATTCTTGTATAAAAAAGGGCTCTTTGCAAAGTTACGAAGCAATTTTTAAAAAATGTGATCGTATACACGCGACTATTTATTCGTCGAAATAAGAAAAATTCTATCAAAAGGCACTTCATTTAATTTGTATCTCATTTTTCAGAAATATAATATTCCATTCGTCAGAATGCTAGTGAGAGAGAGAGAGAGTGACAAAGCAATTCTCTGCATCGGACACAAAGAAATAAAATTGCCTGCGCGTTAATTTCTCGTAACAATGATGTACTTCGTTCCTCCAACTTGGACGAGTAGAATAAGCTTTTTCCCTTCGACATAGTTGGAAATGATTTCCCGTCACTCCGAGTATAGACCCGAGGGGCGGAAAAGTTGGCCAACAATAAGTAGCTTTCGAAGAACTCTGCACGCTCTCATTCTCTCCCAATCAGAGACGCTATACGTAATTATGACGCTCATGAATTTTCGCTCACGTGCACACAGCTGGCTATTTTCCTATAATACACAGCAGTCCAGCTATAAAAAGCTTGTACACGAAAAGTCGAACGAGTAGAACGAGTCAGGCTACGGTAAGACGGGTCAGCCCGAAAAAGCCAACTCGCCGGGCTATCATAATATATAGCTTCTCTCCGTCGTTTCGTTCGCACGTAAGTCCGGTTCGCGCACGTCCGATCGAGCGGCGCTGCGCCGGCGCGCATGCATTGAGAGAGAGAGAGAGAGTCCCCTTCTCTTTTCCACTCCCCTATCACCCCGCGCGCGCTTCTCTTTATATCGATCACTGCGCACAGCCCGCAGCATCTCCGCTTCGCGTGGGAGCTCTCGTCTCTCCGATTATGCGTACGAGTATAGGTGTCTATGCGAGAGCGTGGATTGGGAATTATTTTTTAAATTTTTTACGGCGGGAGAACATTGAATAATTTCACTGGCGAGGGTTGTTATACATACACGCGTTGCATTTATTATTTGCGCGTACAGCGAGGATAATGATCCACGGGTTTTTCTTGTAAAAAATGAACTGATATACACGGCCGGAATTTATGTGACACGTGTTCTACGGCGGGTTGTAAATTCTGCCGGACTTGAAAAAGTTGTAAAATCCCTTCTCGCTATAGCTGTGTTTGATTAATAAGCAGGGCTTTACGAGGAAGCACTTTATCTTTGAAAATTCGATAAAGGTATTTCCGAGCGGAGACAACGAAGAGTGCGGCTTGTATTCGAACGAAACGAGAAAAAAAAAATAATACTATTTAATCCGTCTCTCCGCTTGCCAGCCGCTCTCCAAAGTCAAGTTCAGAAACTTGCTGCGTGTGAAACGTTTACACAGCTGAATTTTTTTTTCCTTTTAATTCCGCATGCAAACAAGCATTAGAGATTAAAACAATAAAAATGTCGTCTACACCGGCCGAATAAACTCGCGCGAGGTGCTGGCAATGCGGCAGAGAGCACGATAAATTACGCGCCTGCGCCGCGACGAAAACAAGTTAACCCGCAGCCCGAGATCGAATAAACTTTGCTCGCCGATACATAAAGCTCCGTGGAGAAAGCTATACTCCAGCACAAAGTAAGAGCCACGAAAAACTTGTTTATTTGAAACTTTCCTTTGCGTTCTTTGCGCCTCTCTACCTATTTTTCTTCTCTTGCCTGCCTGCCTGTCTGTCTGAAGATGAATCAAATCTCGTGGCCGTCTCGGTGTGTCTCTTTCTCTCCATTCGGCGCGTGGAAAAACGAAAGACGCTGAGGGCAAATAGACATCAGAGGGAGAGTCGCGCACCTGTGACAGCTACGCTCGAAGACAAAAAGGAGGGACCAGCCCCGTGGACTGGCAGATTGTGTCATTTTTCAGCAATTCGACGGAAAGCCTGCAGGAATTTCGAGAGCAGACATTTTTCTCATATTCCACGAGCATTATTTTCGAGTCGCGATTACGTAACGGCAGATTATTTTGAAATTTCACATTAGCAGTGAGTCTGCAAGCTCCACCACGTCAGCAACGTATTCCCCCTTGATTCCCGATGATACGAAAGGTCAGCCTTAGTTTCATGGCCGATCGCACGGAAGCTCTCTCCCCAAAAACGTATATATACACATACATACATCCGGCCGCGCAAAAAGCTCGATGCTTGCTTGCTTATACCTACTTGCTTGCGCGCGCAAGTTGGCTATAGTAGCAAGCAAGCAAGCAGCCCCCAGCGGTGGCTGCGAGAACTAGGTCAGCCCCTCCGCAGCTCGCTACTCCAGCCGCAGCCGCAGCAGTCAGTCTTGCACGGCACGGGCTACGATTCGCAGCGACGGCCGCTCTTCTTGCCTCGTGCGCGTTGTCCGCATTGCGCTCTTCTCATCTCTCATACGCACACAGTCACGCTTATATATATATATACTCGCACACTCATTCTCCCTCACGTGGCTGTGTATTAATTTCAAGCAAGGAGAAGTCGCGTCGTGAGCCAGTGCGCGCCGGCAGGTGTAGACTCGTTGTATTAAAATTCAATAACAGATAGATAGATAAGTTAAAGAAATTAGAAAAGGGAGCAGCGTATAGTGTGAACAACAGTGCAGTGCAGGTCGCCCCGTGGAAAATACACCTGTAGAATGCGCGCGTCGCAGCGGCGATCTATCATCAGCCTCGATTGATCTCTGCAGAGGGAGAGTATAATTATAACGTTAGAGATCGGAACAGTCGACGATGTCGCAGCATCAGTACTGAGAGTCGAAGCGCAGCTATGTCAGCGGAGGCTAGTGGGAGCCTCGTCGGCAGACGAGCTGCCGGGATGGAAGTCGCCGAGCGACACGACGACAGGTGATTATGCCGACGTGTAATCGCTCTCTCTCTCTCTCCGGGACTATACGCGTGTTTTTTTCAGAAAGACAATGTGGAGCGCGCGGGATTTCAAGCCGCGTGGGAGGCTTTTCTTTTCTTTTCTTTTTTTTTTTGGCTGCATCGCAGTATAAATTTCGTGCTGGCTGGCGGATGATTGGGTTAATGACACCTCTTGGAGGCCAGAATCAATACCTCATTGCGCGGAGCTCGTTACGTAACTATTTGCTACTGCTGCTGCTGCTGCTGTGACGTACACCGCGATATTACGATTACGTAGTGAAAAGTTTTTGGAAGAACTTTCAAGAGCTTTTTTTTTTCTTTAGCGCTTGGAGCGCTCGTGTATGCAGTGTTTGATCGCGTGTCTATGTTGGGATAGTCGGACGCGTTCATTTTGTAAGCAAAGGTCAGGGCAGTTTTTAAAGCGTCGCCTCGCACTGCAAGATCATGAACGCTGCATGCTTATTGATTTTTTTTTTCGACACTTTTTTATACTCGCTTATGATTATACAAAAATAACTCGTCAATTATAAATAATTAACACGCGTATATATACCTCCCGGGCGAGTATAATAATTATAATTGGTTTACGACTTTACACGGGCGAAATTGTGTACGAATAACAACGCGAGCGCACACGTGGCAAGCTTTGTGCGCATCACGCGTAATTAAATCGAAAAATTAATTTCGCCAGTCATTATTTCCTACCGTTAATCGACACTCGAATAATTAATTTTCCCGCTTTGATTTGTTAACCCAAAACGCGCAGCCGTTGTATATATTATCTTCATTACGAAGCAAAAAAAAAAACAGCATCGAGAAAGTCATATAAGTATAAAAATAGCAGAGCCAGCGATTGAAAAATAGGGGAAAAAATATCGATTTTCCACAAAAACTCGCAGTATAACTGTCTCAAATGGTCGAGCTTTCTCAACGTCCAGAGACTCTTCTCTCGTGGTCCCCCTCCCTATGTCTTTTATCGGAGCCGGCAATTTTTTATGCGGTCTTTCAGAGAAGAAAAGCGAGCCCTTGATGTCCGTGTCCCTCCGTCGTTCGCGTCGTCGAAAAGCTCCCGTATATAGTGCGTGTAGCTTATATATTCTTCTCTTCTTTCTCCGCACCGCAACTCGTTCCTCTCTTTTATACACCAGCATATTACCGGCCGGAGGATCCCCCGATCGAGAGGTGGGTGTATCTGGCTCTGATGCTCGTGAGTAAGCGGTATTTTTTTTTCTCCCGAGTTAGCACTTGGCGCGACTTTACCGGGCTGTAGTTCGGCTATAAATCACGAGCGTAGAGTATAGGCGAGGAATTATTAATAGATCGCCGAGAGAAGAGAGGACGTTTGTATATACCTGCGTCGCCTGCGCTGATTTGGTGGCACGTGTGGCTTTTCTGATTAACGATATATTATTTTTCTTTTTACAATGTTATACCGACGAGATGGAAACTATACGCCGGGCTTTCAAAGAACTGGCCTATTGAAAACACGTGTGTGTACACCGTGAGAGGCGAGTGAAAAGAACGTTTCGGATTCCTTGAATTTCTACCTTTTGAGCCCTCCCCGCCTTCGTACCCGCAATAGTCTTGTACTCAGAAAAGAAGCCTGGCCTCTTTCTCTCTCTGTACAGTCAGTGAAAAGCCAGGCCTCCTCGGGCCAATCGTGTATCGGGCGAAAATCGCGTTCCAGGCGAAAAAACTCGCCAGCGAAAAAAGAAGAAAGACCTCTCGAGCTCAGAGCCAAGTTCGGACGCGGCAGTATATATAGGCGGAAAAAAAGCGAGCAAAGAAAACGCAACGTAGTCGTAACTTTTGCGTGAAAGGATCCTTATCTCGACTGCTGTATATACGTATACACTCCCCCGCCCAACCGTCTGTCCGCCGCCGCCCCGTCAGCTGTAATTTATATATATACACACGCGTTTACGTGCGTTTGCGGCCGAGGGAGCGGTGGAATCAATTTTTCCCCCCTCCGCGCGTGGATTTCGAAAAAAGAACAGCTCGAAAAAGCCATAAATTTCGTGGCTAAACTTGGACAAAAGCCTCAACTTTCCCTACCTCGTGTGCAAAACAATAATCGCAAAAAGTCTCGCTCGGAAGCTCCTCTCGCGCGCGCGCGCGCATTGTCCGCGTCATGCAGAAACTTGGCGGACTTGGCTCCTTTCCCTCGACTCTCTCTCTTTTCTCTACTTCTTGATGACCCCAATTTACGACGCGGCTTATACGTCCCCACCCACCCCCGTGTGCGCTTGTGTATATGTGTGACTACTGCTCTCGCGCAGGAACTCGAAAATAACTCGAGAGAAAATCCGAGAAACAGGCGCCGCGGCTGATCCCCTACTACTGCTTCTCTCCGACGCAGTCCTTCCTTCCTCTCTTCCTTTCTCCAGCAGTGTTTTTCCTCGGAGTGCGCGAATCACTGGAATTACTTCTTCCCTCTGTCTCTCTCTCTCTCTCTCTCTCTCTCTCATGCAGATGGATTTCGGATACGACATTTTTTTTGCTTCTCTATTTTTTTATACACGAGTCGTAAAAACCAGATCACCCGTTGTTTAATATGGTATATAAGAAGAAGCGCACTTGGGTTTCTACCCAGAGCTATTCTGATTTATCGCTTTGCTGCCTTCCAATTCCTCCGAGCCCTGCAGTAGCGCGCGACTTTATAACAGCGCGCGATGTGGCCTCTGCTCAGCCAGTCGTGGGATTTGAAAGCGGCCGAAGGATTGTTTGGGAGGGATGAGCTTCTCGGATGCAGCGCAGCGAGCAAACCGTCGTTATACAGACCGTAACACACGGAATTACTTTTCAATTTTCTTACCATAAGTAATCTTCGTTTGTTCTGTTGCAGACACTGCTGAACGTGCTCAGTGTGCGCTGAGAGACAAGGCTAGCAAGATAGCTTCTCGAGGCATCCTTTTACGCGCGTTTGAGGATCATCGTTGCTACTAGATTATCACCGAGGAGAGGGAGAAGCCGAACAGGAAACATCTCGAATGGGAATGGCACGAATTTTCGGCATGAAAGGTGAGTCCATTTTATATAAAAGACCATAATCAAATGAAAAAAATATATATATATATATCGTCGATTCATCGCGGTTCACCGGAAAAATGCCGCAACTCCACGTATAGTATATATGAAGGGACGACTCGGAATTTGGAAATCCCCCGGTGCCTGACGGCGTAACAGCTGCTTTGCATAACCTAATTAGCCGGCGTCCGCCGGGCGGCGCTGCAGTATACCGCTGATGAAAATTAAAATCGGCTGCGGCAACGCCATCAGAACTGCCGAGTATATATATATATGTAGTAGTGAACTGCGCGAGTTTTTAGTGCAGTGTTTGCAACAAAGTTTGCCGCTTGGCTCGAAATAACTTTTATTTTTCAAACAGTCCGGAAAAATTTTCGTGAGGGAATTTCGACCGCACGCTGCGTTGTGGAGCTAAGTAGTGGTATATTGCAAGTAGGTAAAGACCGAGTACAGTCAGACGATGATTTATAAGATGATTAAATATTGTCCATTTTTCGAACGCAGAAGAAGAACTGGCGGGTGCAAAAAAAGAAGGAATTCACTTTGCCGCGACGACGCCGGCAAACTTTTTCTCCCTTTCACTACCTGTTCTCCTTTTTCTCTTCTCTAAGCGGCTGCAGCCACTCGTCGTGCTGCGCAAAAAGTCTCCCGCGAATTACACCGTTTCGGAAACTGTCGCTATGACGCACTCGTCGTTTGTCTCTTTTACGTGTTCAACTCTCATGTATATAGACATTTATATGGGAATACAACGCTTATGTAGAGTGAGCTCGAAAAAGTTTCGCTGATTTTGAAAAGCGTTTGAGCGGAAAAATGTGAGAGCAGATAAACATTTGAATGACGTGTTGTAATGATATTTACCCTGGCGTAAATTTCCGCCCGAAATTGCGGAAATCGAAAGCGATTGGATGAGATAAACTTTATATCTCTTTTAAATTGAACGCGTTTTCCGGACGTCTGTTTGCCTGTAGGTTATATATTGGTGATATACACCTCTTTGAAGTTGCAATCGAGTGACAGTATAGTTTCCGTTTACCGCTAGAAAAATAAAGATATTTCATTTTGTTAAATAATTAAATAATTCTTTATTTTGTAAAATACTGTACATAATCGAGTCAATAATAGAATGACAACAACGCACTGCTTTGTCAACTGACGAAAGCTCCGGTGTTCCGCGAGAGAGAAAGAAAAGCGGAAAATCCGAGAAAAGACGTTCGCGCCGATGCAGAAGCAACAATTCTCCCCTCTCAGCTTGTCGCGAGAAAATTTAATTGCGCCCGAGAGATGAGCGGCGAACAATCGAGCGGAAGTCGCCGCCGTTGGAATTAAAAGCGTTCCTTCCCGGACCACAGTCGAGCTTAATTGCAAATTAGGCGGACTAGCCGTTCGCGTTCGACTTCGTTAACCTTTTTTCCTCGCGGTCGCTTTTCTCTCATTCTCCTACTATTAGGGAGCGTAGTGTATGCCTTCCTTTTATTATCATTCTATACGTGTATATATAGGCGCGTTATATCGATTGGCCGCCTGAATATCGACTAATCGAATTAGCTTATTGGTTCCGAAACTTTGATATGACGATTCAATAACTTTGATAAGCGTTTTCCATAACTGATGACTAACTTTTCTGTGTAATATATGGTATTGTAATATACTGAAATAGCTTATGAAATGTCATTACTCGTTTAATTAGACTCGGGCTCTACAGTGCAATAATTTTGCGCGGATTTCAGCTTCCTGACGCTTAACGTTTCGAGCTTTATTTATGGATCTATTAAAAAATTAATTGCCTTCCATAATGGCGCCTAATGAAGGCAGGCTTTCAAAGCGCGAAACGCGAAAGCGGCGTATTTAGTATAGCAAGGCAAACACGACACTTGTTAATTTAGATTTTCCAGAGACGGGCGAGCTGTGTTAAAGTGGATTCTTACGATTTTAATCTCGCCGTGCTATCTCCTTAGATTGCGGAAAATTAAAGCTTCTTTATCCTTATCAAACGAATAGATACATCTATGCAGTCTGCGAGACAAAGCAGAGCTTGCAAGCTCACGAGCGGGATATCGTCCAATAATTAAAGTCCCCTCCCTCCAATCGATTGCTACACCCGCAGACTAATTGAACCCAGTCTCATTCTCTCTCTCTCTCTATCTTTCTCTAGTCCAGTGCCTTGAGCTTACATAAAAGCTCTTAAAGGTGCAACTCTCTGATCCTCCCAACACTAGCTTAAAACTTGCGGCGCTTATAGTATATACCTTTACTCGGCTTAATTATTACAAAACTTGGGCCCATTGTTCCGACGCGACGCGAGCTGAGTTAACGCCGTAATCTACTTTCTATATACACACACACAAGGGTAATGCAAGCTCCGAGCTTGCAGCGCTATCATAATGCGCATCGCATGCGTCTCTAGATTAGGGAGTTGTTAACTCGCCTCGCGCTTTTCCCCCGAGGTATAGCATGCGCTTCCCGGCAACAACAGCAGCTATACAACTGTTTTCCAAATTTCTCGTCTCGATTTTTATTGGATTTTATATTCGAAAATCGCTGCTCGCTGTGAACAGAACGTCAAAGGCGGATGCACATATATACACGCTTTACCGAGTACATCGGGATCTAGATTGGCAGGTTCGATATGTAAAATTGTTCGTTTTCCAGCAATGCGAAATCGCTTCATCTCGAAAAACGGTTTATCGCGCCTCTTTTCATTGAATAAACTTGGACGACCGACATGAATATATATTCCCTGTTATTTTTATCGCGACTCGTTTCACCGTGTCTGTCTCGAGTCGTATCAATTTTAACCGCAGCTCTGTCAACAATATTATTTCGGATAATCGAATATTCTCCTCACGCCGTCGATTTTTTAGTACACTAATACTGTATAGATAGCATATACGCTAATCTCCTCGTCACCTATACACGAGATCGAATAAAAGGGCGAGAGTTTCTTGTGGCCCCTACTGCATTTCTCCCCCGCTGCTTATATATCCCGCATATAGATTCGCCGGCGACACGCTGTCAGCCAGTAAATAATCGTCGAAATGGGTTATTGCTGGGGGGGGAGGGGAGACGCGACGTCATCAGTCTTCGCACGTGTCGGCGCTCTCTCTCTCTCTCTTTGCCCCCTGATACGTCGAACTTTGCGGAACTGCGTCATTCCCCACCTGGCTTGAATCCTGATCTTTATACCGACGCTTTGTTGCGTAACGCAGGGGACGACAGTCTGTCTCTCCTCCTCCTCCTCCTCCTATTTTACTGTTATCAGCGCGTGTGCGAAGCTTTATATTTTATCCGAGCTTGCGGTTAAAGATTGAATCAAGTCAGAGCTTTTATTGCAAAAAATCTAATAGATATCTCTCGTCGCTGCAGAATTCACTCGCGGCGAGAAGGTAAACAAGTGACGAAAGGAAATAGAAGAGAATCTATTGAAAATAAAGACGCCGCGGAGTCAACATCCGTCCGACGGGAAATTGAAAGTGCGCTGGAGGAAAATAAGAAAAGAGAGGGTATATACTATATAGAAGGTACGCCGGAGAGCGCGATGAAAATTGCATAAGCGGTGCTGGGTATGGCGAGCTTTCGAAAGCTAACAAAACGAATATTTTTTTTTTCTCCTTCAGTCCGAGTTGTGCGTGGCCCCCGGGAAGAGTCGGCCTACTTCACGGTGTTGCTAGCGTTCCTGCCAGCCTTGGAAAGTTCAAAGTACCGAGCGATAACTCGCATTCCGATATATTGATTGCAGCTGCTGTGTGTACACGCGGGCTATTTTTTCCCCGGAATTTTTCGTTGCAGCAGGCTGCTGTGTGTACGTATGTCAAATTTCGGAGATATATTACTGGCCGTTTTGGAAAATTCTTGCGGAGTTTCGTAATCCGGCGTCGAGCCATAAAACTGAATTTCAGAAACAGACGAAGGGGAGCCGCCGGCGTATAGTATCGCTAAGCCGCCTCCAGCAGTCGTATGAATCAAACTTTATAACATTTATATATGCTCTGTATATGTGTGTGCGCTGCGAATTCTTATTTATATTATTCGCTGGGAATAATAGTGAAAAATGAAAAGTGATTGTGAATCGGGAGCAAAACAGACAACCGACGATTATCTTATGTCGCGTATTATAGGCGAACGGGGTAGGACTTTGACTGGATTATTCAATAATGCTTTCTTTTTTAATATGTAGATATACTAGCGACTTTATGTCTCAGGTAGTTATGTAATGTTATTTTTCGTGCAAAAATGTATGAAAAAATATAATCCCGAGAGAGTAGAACATCACAAAGTAAAGTTTAAAGTGGAAAAAATAATTAAGCCAAATAAGCCTCGGCTCTCGTGTTCGGGTTCACAGGCATCTCGACTCGACTCGCTCTGTAGAAATACATTTTCCCGCGCACTCGACTCGTTGGAATCACACTCGTCCGGTCAATTGAAAGCGGGAGGGAAAATAATAGTCGCGCGGTAGGCGTCAAACGACAGCGATAATTGCAGTCGTCTCCTCTCTGCTGTGCGGCGACGCGTTGCAGGAGCTGTCTATATACATATACACATACTGTATACGTATATATAGGGATATAGAAGAGCTGCGAGAGTACGTAGTAAGGTCGAGTACCTGAATCGGCTGATAATTGAAGCGGCCGTGTTCTCCTCCCTGCACTCGCGGGTTCGCTAACCTTAGCCGTGCAAACACTCGCGTAAAGAGAGTAGCAGCACAGTATAGAGGCTGGATTCTTTACGACGCTCTTTCCCTTTGGCATATCTCTCGTCGTCGTCGCGTATAGATGTATGCGTATGTGCAGCGGGCGATCGATTCTTTAATATAACGCCGCTTAATTATTTTTCCATCGACAGCACTGCTCGAGCCTTTCACGCGTTATAACTGCCTGCCTGTCTGCATATATGCTGCGATTATTATTCATTTTTCTGTATATATACGGGCACAGTATAGCGCGGGCTTTGTTTTAATCGTTTTACGATCGATCGTGTATTGAAACGCGCATCTGCATACAAAGCGATTAAGGATCGTATATATCGAGAAATTTCATTTTTGCAAATAAGCTTTTCCAATTCAATAAAGCTGGCCACACACAAAAAAAAAAGAATATCGTCTCGAGAGAGAGAGAGAGGGAATCGCAGCGGATTACAAGGCTGTTTACGCGGCGAAGGCGGCGGCTGCACGAGTGGCGTATGTATTATACCGGCGAGCGTGTCTCATGACTTATGGATCCGGCGCCGCACAGCGATATCGAGGATACGACGACGGTCCTCCGGGCTTAAAGCTCTCGACATCGCACCCATTTCGTTTGCCGACCCACATCGGCAAACAGCGAGAGCTGGCGCACCATTTGTCGAGATGAACTACTGCTGCGGTCCAGTTCTGTCGCTTCCAAGCGCTCGTTTGCAAGAGTGCACACACTGTCTCTCTCTCTCTCTCTCTCTCTCACCCACACATCTATATGTATACAGCATGTATTTGCCAAGAGAAACACACCGCGAGCGAGTATAGAGATATCTTTCGTGCCGAGGGATTTGCGAGTCAAACGACGCTTAATTAACGTATACGTGTAACGTTGTGTGATATTTAATACACACGCAGCTATACACTGCTCTACTGTCGTTTCGTTTTTCGCACCTCTAACAGAACCAACCTACTGCGCTCGTGTATGGCTAGGGCAAATAATAGTTGCTGCAGAGACCTGCTATTTGCACTTTTTTTTTCAAAAGAAAGGCTGCGGGTTCGTTAGCATCAGTGGTGTAAGTCGCGCTCGGTCAGACTCAACACGACTACTATTTCTAACCGCGTATAAAGTCGTAAAGTAACTTCTTCTGATTAATAAGCCGTTCGACGATTTTATGTCTTCGATAAAATTCGATTTCCTCCTCCGATCATCGTATCACGCTTGGCGACGAACTCAGGCTCGTAAGAAAATTACAAGCATCAGCAGTAAAAAGCACCGAGTCGCGAAGGAAAATCAAATCGAGTCAAACGAAAAAAAAAGAAAGCCGGAGGTGCACTGAACTCATTGACG
The DNA here is from genome assembly GCA_900474305.1 of Cecidostiba fungosa. NCBI lineage: Eukaryota > Metazoa > Arthropoda > Insecta > Hymenoptera > Pteromalidae > Cecidostiba > Cecidostiba fungosa. Next base: position 13,893 of record UCOJ01000623.1, read on the forward strand.
TCTCTCTCAGTCCGACTTGGAGGCAAATTGCTGAGCGCAAAGTACTTTTTAACACGAAGAACAATTTGCCGCGCTCGTGTGTAGCCCTTTTCGGATTGCGCGCTTGTGTTTTCCGCGAAGCGAATAGCGGGCTTCCACGAAAGCTTCACGATTACGAGCTTGAAATATTTGCTGCAGTCGTCGAACCTGTTCGCCGGTTATACACATCTGCATTGATATTAATTATTGGTGCAACAGTGTTATAGTGCATATTGTTGTTGGAGTTTTTATTTCATTCTATGTACTTTTAACTGACGCACTATGTATAGATGCTACACGATTCTATGAAATTTGAAAGCAAATTTTTTTTCCGCGCTTTATCCTGCACGAGTGCGTAAAAAAAACCCTCGTTAAACGTACGTATAAAAGCTCTACAGGTCAGCTCGCATGTCCCGAGCGTTACTCCGGTAGTTGCAAAAAACGTTTGACGTTTCATCTCGACGCACCGCGTATAACGTCTATATACCTTCTAATTTCGCGATGCTTTATGTTTTATGGATGAAAATAGTCTAGAATATTAAAATATCAAGTAGTTTTCAAGACTATCATCACAAAGATAAGAGTTGATGAATTTCGGAGGGTCGCGCGTTGTACACGAAGGCAGTTCGTCGACTTTTATCGGTGAATGGGGGGTATCTCGTAAGCGAGTTACTTCGGCGCGAGCTTTTTACGTGTAAAAATGAATTTTTTTCATTAACTCGGCCTCGCGGTATATAAAGTTTGTAACGTCTTTTCCGGCTGTATAATACCGTCGGCAGTGAAAAGAGCTCTTTTAAAGTTTCTTCTTTGAGTACGTCTGCACTCAGCATAGACACAAAATTTTCACGCAAACAAACAAACGCACACTCGAAGTTGAAAAAAGACTCTAGCGAAAATGCTGTTTAATAAAAGCGGTCTTACAATTTACTTCTCTGCCGCGGGATCAAGGTAGTTCGGATTTTCCATTATCGGACAGTAATTACTTTCTTATTGACTCTCACTCTCTCTCGTATAGCATCAGCTGCGATTCGACTCTTTCTCGTCGTGATTTAAAAGGTCGGGTCATTTTTCGCGTATACACGCTGAACATTGAATTTCTGGCGCGAAACGGAATAAAAAAATACGTCAGTGCCAGTTGCAAGTATTGTCCGTAAAAAAAGCTGCTGCAGGTTTAATGAGGTTCTTCGAGGCAACGGCGAGTTTTTAGTACTCGAATTACAATTAAATTCCACTTGATAAGCGAAGTACGTTTTTACGATTGTCGAGAGCTTGCGCGTCACGCAAGGTAAAAAACACTAGTGGAGGGGGTGAGAGGAATGCACTAATGGGGTTGTTGAAAAACGAATGGATTCTCGTTAGTTTCCCATTAGTACCACAAGTGATTTCGATCTTGTTTTTGTAACGAATTTTTTGTACTAGTTTATACACCTTATCGAACCAACAGTCGAATTCATTTTAGATCAAAACCGAGCTTTGATAACAAACTAACGCAATTGTGGTATGGATAATATGCGTGCCAAACTCGTCGTTAAGCGTTTCAGTTCAACCGCGTGTGCTCTATTTCGCGTGCAATCGATAAATTGTTTGAATACCACATGAAATCTATGATAATTCAGTGCAGTCGAAGTCATTCGTATACAGCAACACGCGTTTATTAATCGCCGAATCGATTCCATGCCAGAGTGTCGTTAAAGGAACGCGCGATTGCTCAGCATTACTCCTCAAATGAAATAACAAGACGAAGAGAATTCAATTACGCGCGCTAATGGATTTGAACTGTTTTTTTTTCTGCTTCGAATTCTCTAAAGCCCTTCTGCATCTTCGTACTGCGTTTTACAAACTAATGACATCCGAGAGAGGCGAACGCGCCGATTGTCCGTTTGATTAATCCCCCGACGCTAATGAATCGGCAGCGTCTCGGCAGGTATACTGCTGGAGGAAAAATATGAGGCGAACTTTAGATTTGCTCGCGACTGCGATTGCTTTGACGATAACATGCTTCGTTGAAATTCGCTCTTGGACGGACGATACAAAAGCTGCGAATGGCTCTATCTCATCTCCGGACTTTTTTCTCATTCCATATTCCACTTTTTTCTTCGTTATCTCCTCGCGAGTTTTCTCTATTTTTCGCCTCTGCTCCTTCGCGCGTATTACAGTATTTTAATGTCAATTTGAATTCGTAAATTGAACATTCTTTTGCAATTGAAATTAGACGGGAAATGCTCGGTGAGATATGGAACGAAATTTTTCTCCTCTCTGATTAAAATAATTTCAACGAACGCATTTTCATTAGCAGTACTTGATAATCTTAAACAGCCTTGAAAACGACAAAATTAACTCTCTCTCTCTCTCTCTCTCTCTATAGAAGAAACTATAATTGAGTGTATAACGCATTACAGACACAATACCTACACGAATTAAGCCGATAAAAAAGTGGACCTCGGCCGAATAACAGACAAAGGCGCAAAGGCGCATATATATATATATATATCCAGAGGCATCCGCAATCCCGCGTCATGATGGAAAGCTCGGCAGGCGCAGCTGTACGAATCGCGCATACACGGCTGAGAGGATCGTCGCTATTTCCCGCATCTATAGAGCAGCACAGCGTACAACAGCGCAGCAGTTCGGCTTTGTGACGCGGATTCGTCCGAAAATCCCGAGCGGTTTTCGGACGCGGGCTGCCGCGATAAGCTCGACGCTGACGAGGTTAACTTCCTAAGCGCCGCCGCCGCCGCCGCCGCCTCGTAACTCGCGTCGATGTGATGCGGCGGTGGCCACGACAGAAAAGCGGCCACCACTACCCGATTGCATTATACTCCCTTCGTGGCGAATTCTCCGATTACACGCTCACCTGTGTGTGTGTGTGTACGCGGTCAAATGCGCGATAACACTTTTATCTCCTTTTATTTCGTGAAAAATGCGCGCTGGTATTAGCATATGGCTGTTGTAGTATAGATAGTCGTGTGGTTGATTTTTCTCTACTTTTATGCAAATACGGTGCGGAAGAGAGGGGGGAGGCTTGTTATTGTTATAGACGGAAGCGTCCGTGACATGCTTCCGAGGGAAATGTCGGTCAGCGACCCCTAACAAATAATCAATAGCCGCCGCTCGCGAAAATAGACTACTGAGATTTTCTTAAAACTGCCGGAGCTTTGATCGCTCGTGCGGAGCTTATATTTTGTAATATTTATATCTCGCTTGCATATACTTTGTAAAAGCACATAGACGCTGATGGAATTATTATATTCTCGAGAGCAGTTTGCCCATAGCGAAATAGTTGAAAAGAGCACCGGCGGAAATGAAATAATATATAATATCCGACTTTAGAGCGAAATCGCTCTCTCTCTCTCTCTTTGCCTGTGTGTAAACAAACTTCAAATAAAATGAATAATTCAAGTGATCCGCGTCGAAGAGTTCTTCTCTCTCGGCTAGCGAATAAACACTCGAGCTGAGCTCTCAGCCGACTTTTCGAATTGCATTGTCCCCCGCACTTACCTGCCTTTTCAATTATTCGTTTATCGGAGCTTTTATCCGCGCGTCGTTTCATTCGCTCGTATATGTATACAACACTCGAAACTTCCGCGGAGTAAGGATCCGCGCTAGTTATATCGTTAAAAAAAAAAGAGAGGGAGAGCTTGCAAGTACGTTTAAACTACGAGATCGCCGGCTAATCGAGAAATACGATATCCCGCGCCATATTTCTCTCTTTTAGCCGTCACTTGCGGCTGGCATTAGCAGACTTTCGTATTTCCCTGGTGATTTATGCCGAAGCTTTATTGAATCGTCTCTTTGTTATAGAAAGTCGAGCGCCGCCGCCGTATTACTTTCTTTTTGCTCTTGGCATTTTTCCTTCCCGACGAGCGAGAGCCTTCTATACTTTATGCGACGTACTAAACTCCACTTTCACTTCTCCTCCCCCTTTTCACGATGCATCCCAGCTATATCGAACTCGAGAATTTTTGCTTCTTCTTCGTCTTCTTCACTGCTTACTGCAGCCTATATGTACTTTTTATTTCTAAAGAGCTCAGAAGCTTTCGTTATTTTTTAATTCTGAGGTGCCCACGCGTATATTTTTTCCTCCTCACCGCAATCTTACGTTTAATTTAGGCATTTAGCAACAACTCATCTAGACATACTTATTATTATTATCAATCATCTCTCGCCGGAAACATTGATAAATCTGAAAAAAACGAGCTTTCGATCCAGACTTGTGTATATTTCGCGGCGCAGTGCATTCTCTTCCGGCTGACTTGGCCTTTTATGCCTTACGTAACGCCTCTTCTTCTTCTTATTCTTCTTATTCTTCGCCGAAACGCGCTACATTCTTTATTCCCCGGGGGTGGCACACTCCCAGCGGTGATCGACCCGCGAACCTATCGCTGCTGCTGCTGCTGTTCTCTTTATTACCGGCGCAAGCTCGAGCAGTATTATTTTTTTACACGAGCACGTTTTCGAGAGTCAGGTCAAGCACCGCACACACACACACACGTACCCACGTATACATAGAACAATGCGGCAACGGATATGCGAAATTCTCTTTCTCTCGCGTCTTTTTTTTCGACGTTGATGTACGTATACTGCAGGAACACACTATACGTGCACGTGTGCGGCTCTTAATATTCAATGGGGATCGTGTACGGCGCCGGTTTTTTGTTCGGATTTTCGGTACGGATTATACGCGCTGATGAGTTTGAAGGACGTCTCAATGGAAGTTTTATCGACGCAACGCAGAAATAATAATGTTTACTTGTACAGAGGGATGAAAGTGTCGCTGCTTTTTTAAATATATGTATTATATGCTATTTCTTCCTCGGATAACACGACGATATGTTGAAAAGCTCTTGAGCGGCACGAAAAAACTTTACGACGCGCAGACAAACGGGCTCTCGGAATAACCGAAGAATATATATATATATAAGAACGGGAGGTCGAGAAAATCTAATCGGCCTGAAACATTGGTTGCGCGAACTTTACGGGCGCGACGATCGAGTGCGTCCGAGTATCTCCTTTTCTCACTCCGACCCTTTTATTCCCCTCCTCCTTGCAGCCGTTGCGCTGGAAAAAAGGCGAGAAAATGCTTTTATGGCGTTTTCAGCAGTTTGTCTTTCGCAGCTGTTTGTACACGTATGTGTGTATCGAATTACCACCGCCGCGAAGCTCGTGTATAGTTCAGTGTATTAAATTTAAGGATGATGTTGGAATGTTGTTGTTTAATGGCGCGGCAGAAAGGAATGGCTGCGCTAATGGGCTGATTATTCCTCTCTTTCGTATAAGTATATGCAGATGGATTGCGTAAACCGCTTTATATGTATTATTGGAACGGATGGTACAATACCTATTACTATTGAAGGGATGAGCTCCCAATGGTACGGAATTATATTATATCCTCGATCGTGTAATGGTGCCATCCGATACTTGATCTAGATCGTAAAAAATAACGAAGCAGTCTTCCTCGTCGAAGCTCTGGATAGAAAAATTTTTAAAAATCGCGCCTTATATTCGAAGCATCAAGTTCCGTCCTCGAAGCCGCGCGCAGTATTATATAATACAGTCGATAAATTAATAATCGCGTGTACGACTCGGTTGAACTTTGCCGGCGCCGGCGGCGACACGGCGCCAACAACAAAAGTGCATCGCGCAAGTTTGAAAATTCAATTACAGTCCTCTGCAGTGTGGTGCGACTGCCCCCTGCTTTTCCCGAGAACACAGAGTCGCCGAAATAATCATTTCTGGCGCGCTCGTTTACGCCAACGTGTGTTTGCAGTCTGACAAGCAGCCGGTTATTGACAGTCGAGTGAGAGAGAGAGAGAGACAAAGTTCGAGGCAGAAGTATCGCCCTTTGTCTCTCTCTCTCTCTCTCTCTCTCGGTAGTCGGCAAGACTATATACCTAGTTTCTCTATCAATTCGGTGAGGCGAACAATTTTGACAGGAATAGCAGGGCGCGAGCGCGCGCCTGCAAATGACACACATATTGTCTGATGCTTCAGCTCGTATATATATCGACTCGGTCGAAGCTACTGAGACACGGCCGATGGCTTGTCGTCTACAAAGCCGAAGGAAGACAGAGATGGATTTAATGGAGAGAGATTATTGGGGGAGAAGCCTTATGTAAGGACATAAGTACCTATATAGCTGAGAAGTTGGGCGGTAATTTTTGAAATTTTATTGAGCGTTTGCGTGCTCGTTTCGAAAAATAGCTAGACGTGTACGCGTACATATAGCTCCGACTCGAGTAATTCAAGTCGTACATCAAAAACAAACTTTTAGCTTTGAGATGACGCATGGAGTCGGTGCTTGCGATTCCAAGACATTTTTCATCCGCCCACGCAAGTTCGAGAGTGCTTTAAGCCCAGCCGATATATGGTATATATACTTTTGCACGAAAGTGGCTGTCAGTCTTGTCGTGCCGAACGAGTTAATTGTCCGTACTTTTTCATTACCTCCGGTCGTCTTCGAGCGAATATTCCCGGTGGGAAATTAGTTCTCCCGAGTCGATGCAAAACTAAGGAAAATATTTGAACGGAGAGGATTGAGGATTTCGTGGAATCTCTCTCTCTCTCTCTCTCTCTCTCTCTCTCTGCTTCGCTGCGATTATATTAACTACTTCTAACTACTGAAATAAGCCAACTTTTCAAATCAAACAATACCCGCGAAATCCCCTTATTAATTTCCTTCGGAATAAGATAACTGCTGCAGAGTTAAAAACTTTTACTTCATATATACAATGTTACTCGAGTAATAGCAGTATGAATATACACAATTTGGCTCGGACGAGACTCGGGATGATCGATGGCTAGAAGCCGAAGCAACGACGCGCAAGAGACGCCGGTTTTCATTCAATATAAGGAGCTCATACCGAGCTTGCGAATGAATGCCGCAGGAGAAACTGTCGCTTCAGAACACAAGCGCCTCAATCTTCCTCCTCTGACGCACTTACGGAGCTGACGCTGGAATTGAAATCTCGAATGGGAGATGCTCGCATTGCGCTTCTCGGATGGATGCAATGGATTTTTCAAGTATAAGGGATGAAATTTTCCTTCTCAAACAAAATCGCAGAATAGACATCAGCATATACGTAAAAGCATCAGCGGAAGAGCTTTGTGTCTCATTAATTACATCTCGAGAGAAGAAGCAGCAGCAGCAGCAGCTCCGTCCAATTAACGACGATAATTAATGAGAAAGAGAATTAGAGCAGAGCGAGAGACCAGAGACGGATAGAGCTTCACGCAGTGGCTGCGTCGGACAAAGAGCTAAAGTATAAGGTGGCATTGCAGCTCTCTCTCTCTCTACATTGCCAGTCCAAGTCCAGAGGGCGTCGTTCATTTCGTCGGAAAACGGACGAACAATGATGTTAATAATTGCTCGGCTGCATGACAAATCGAGCTCCTTTAACGGGATCTGTAATTTTCCAAACTTGAGCTCCCTTACGAGAGGAACTGCTGCGATTATGATTTCGCCAAACGATAAGACGTAGCCAAAGAGAGAGAGAGAGTGAGAAGGCAAGAGAGATGGCTGCTCCAACTTAAATTGCGATGACTTTGCAGCGGCGGAACAATCGCATGAGCGCGGCCATTATGATAATTGTGCCTTCGAACTTGAATCGTTCATAAGTGTATGCTTCAGAGAGCGAGTCTTTGAAGATTTCGTGTAAGCACGCACGCTGTGAATGAAAATTGAATTTGAAGAGCAGACGCGCATGCTTGCTTTGTCTTTTATAAAGTCGATTTTTTTTGCCTATGGACTTTTTTTTGTATCTAAAAAGTAGAACGGTTGGTCTTATTACCTTGATTGTTTCGCAATTCGTTAGTTTCACGTGCATTAAAATGCGAAAATACAATGCATTAATTTGGAAAGGATTTGCCTAAAATTACTCTAATACTCTGTGTTTTTCTCTGTTTCAGGTGAGTCACGCATTCAGAAGCAACAGCGATGCATCTGCACGTAAATAAATAACACTATTTTTACTCGACCTCATCATATCCGCCAAAATTTATATGCTTAATCAAAGCCCATATATCTCTCATCGTCATCCCTTCAATGTCATCCATTCGAAGTTCATCGACGAGCGATAAAAAAATTATCCTTCTCCCCCGCATCTTCCTTCCACAATCTTCGAATAACTGTCCCTGTATAACTTTTAGCCATAAGCGCCGAACAAAAAAAAAATCACTTTTCAGCCCTCGCAACAAAGCTATTAACAACCGTTCCGCCAGTAGCAAACTCGAACTCAAGAGTTGGCTGCTGCAGTAGCTATATTATAACTCTCGCTTAACTTTCGGTCCTGCGCAGTTTTGCCTCCCCTAGAGCTACAGCTTCGTTGGATAAGTGACCGCGCGCGCGCGCGCGCGGCACTTAAGGACCGCCAATTATACGACTTTTTTTTTTCTCTCAAGTTGAAAACTGCCGTCGCCTAAGTTCGTTACAAGTCTCTCGTATAGTCGACTTGTGCGGAGCCCACTGGCTTGAATAATAATTTCCGATATGTATACCTATACACACACACACATGCAGACGCGGACACGCATGACCTATTAAAGTTTTCTCCCGCAGCAGAGCAGCCCTTTGCGGTGCAACGACCGACTTCCGGATCACGCGCCGGCTGCACTGATTATGTGCAGCTGCGAGGGGATTATGGAGCAGGAAAAGAGATATCGCTTTGTATATACACACACACACACACACTGCGTCGAGTGGTTACCCTATTTTCCTCTGACTAGATAGAAAGCTTTTCACGCGCGCTCGGACGCGTTCGTCGAACTTTTCTATTTTCTTCTATATAAAAAACCTCTCGAGTACTATCTCTTCTCGCTCTTGTACAGTATATATATACGTTTACCGCAGCATCTCTCCTTGTAACGGCGTTATTTGTAGCCCGGTATTACTCGTCCAACGACGCACTGTAAATCCCGCGATGATTTACACGTGTGTGCGTGTGTTGCTATTTTTACGGCGACGTAAAGCAGAAAAAAAAAACATCCCTGGCTCCGCGCCTACGGCGCGTGTACCTGCTGTACACCCTTTAGCGTATAGGTGTATTATTCGCGGTGTGTATGCGCGTATACAGTCGCTTGTCGTTAACCGGCCTCGCAGTATTTAACGATAGCACTTGCTGTGTTCTGGTTTTAACTATTTTTTAGAGACTCGCGCGAGCAGCCGTAAATTCATTAGGCTTTCCTGCTATCTCGGCTGTATTCTTCTGCGCGCTTTTTTCTCGTTGCCGCGCGCAATTAAAAAGTTTGACGAGCCACGGAATAATTAATCTAATTGTCGACTGCGCAGCCTCGTGAGAATTATCGCTAGTCTCCGAAAAAAAAAAAAAAAAAAAAAATTCGAAGTGAGTCGCAAGCAGCCCTCGCAGACTGTATTCATGTAAAAGAGCTGTCAGCGATGGTATATATGCTTGTACAAAATGTACTTGTCTCATCTCGCTCGGTAAGTCGGAATAATTTGTTTGCCCCGTCTTCTCGAGCAGTCGCGCGCGGCTATAGAAACGTCGATTCATTATATAGAGCGAGACTTTATACTGTCAAAGCTACTTTGCTGCGACTAGTCGAGGCATGTAATAGATTTTGATTTATTAAACGGATCCATGATAATATATAGTTATGAGATATTTTATGACAAACAATAAACTCGCGTGCGCCGGAGCTATATATTCCGTCGCAATGGAACTCGAAAACTCCTCCAAGATATTGCATAAAACTCGGCTTACACGTGAGCCAAAAGTTTCCTTGCTGTAGTTTCAAAGTCCGATAAGTTCAAGGCTCGCGCGCCAACTGCAGTCGCGTTAGCATTTTGAATGGCTCATTTGAAGAAGCAAATAATATACGTATACTATAAAACGTACTGCAGAAGCGATAGCATCGACAATAGGACACGCCTCAGTTTTCACATACTCGCGCGCGCGCGCGCAATTACTTCAGAAATGCGCATTAATTAGCCGGATTGGACGTACGCGCGCGGCTCTCGGCCTCTGTAATCTCTGGTCCGCGTCGACGTTGACGTGATGCGTGCGCGCGCGCGCGAATATAATCCAACGGTGCGGCCTGAATTCGCGCCAAGCTGATTTATTCTACTGCTGGGGACACGAGGAGCTTTTGTTTTAGAAAAATTCTCTAGGGATAATAATAAGAGTGTTATTTTCTCGGTCGACTTCTGACTCGATATACAGCTATAAGCCTGAAAGCTCTTTTCTCGGTACTGAGAGGAGAACTATGTTTGCAAAGGAACATCTGATATATTCCATATTCGATAGCAGAGAGCATTCCCATAAAGGAATTTATGCGAGAGAATGCATCGCTTTTAGAAATCCTATAAAGCTTTCTGCGCGCGTACGTGTCTCGCAAAAGCCCGCGCATTTACATGTTTTTTCGCGGCAACAAAGAGCGCATAATATCGGATGCGGCTGTTGCTCGTTTATTTTGTCCTCGGAGCTCGGAAAATTCGTTTACAGTTTCTTCGGGAAAGACAAATTATCGTGTTACATATATAGTTTATTTTATTCCGAGTTTATTCTGGCGGACAGTGATTTTCGAGAATATTTCCCTCGCCGCATCGGTTATAGCGTATGTACAGGATAACAATAGCACTGCCGAGGTCATCCGAGGACAAAACGTGACTTTTTCAAAGGGCAGAATAAGCGTATATACGACTCTCCAGCAGCAGAAACGTGATATCTCCTGCGCGCTGTTATTATTCAAGCTCGACGTCACAATTATATGTGTATACGGGAATAACAAAACATCAACTGCGCGAGCTCGATAAATTACGATAGGTACATAACTGCTGTACGCGACGCAACTCTCTCTCTCTCTCTCTCTTTACATATTGCAGTATAACTGCGAGAGTGTGTAATTGAGAGAAACAACTCGCACGCGCGCATCAATTGAAAGAAAGCTCTGTGCAGAGCCGAGAGAAAGGGCCCATTGTAAAATGTATCGACGAAACGCCGTGGCGTATAATACGAGCGTTCATTCGTTGCCGCATATTTAATTACTGATGCGGCTGAGCTGAGGATGATAATAACAAAGCTGAATATCCCGCATCAGCTTGTATTATACACACAATAGCGGTCTCGATGCAAGCTCGGAGTTGCTTTTCTTCTTCCTTAATTTGCGCTTTATTTATTTTTTCACTTTTCATTATATCCACGAGTGGAGCAAATTTCCGGGTTATGCTTTTTAATGTAAACGAATGAGAATCATTTCCCTGGCTACATTTTCAAAAGCTTGCGCGCGATCATAGGAACAAAGCAAAACTCCAGCAGCTGCCGGTAGATCCTTAAATCCTTCCGGAATGTAAATCTATCTTCCAGAGAGATTTACCGCTTCTCATCTTGGCACTCTCATTTCTCTCCTCTAATATTTTTGCCATCTTCCTGGCGGCCATTCCTCTTCTCGCGCCGTCACATAGATAATACACGGATGCGCATGCACATACGTATATATACACACACACACACAGAGAGCAGACACCTGCAGCCCTTCAGCTAGCCCTGAGCAATCACAGTTAATTGCGAGCTGAATATGCTCGGCCCGGCGCTGCATTAACGTCGACCTTCCGCCGACGCCTACGCATTATTACTGCTCTACGTGCCTCAGCTCTATATACGCGAACCCGAGAGAACAATGCCAGGACTTTTCTCTCTCTCTCTCTCTTGTGCTGGACATTCCGCGGACCTTACGCCGCAAATGTTGTTTTCAGTCGAGAGATGAAAATGGTACGATGACCTGGATAAAAGTGTCCCATCGATCCTGTTTTTCCTCTCGTATATGCCATGTACATTAGCAGAGTATATACACTGCATGCGATAAGAAGCGACGGTCCGATCGCGCACCCCCTGAGAATTTTCCTTCCGATTGCGTCGCAAAGCCTCGCCATATTTTCAAATTCCTTACGACCAGCCTCTCGACGAGACGACCTACTCGCATTTAACTCAAGGACAGAAGGGACCCGGCACAGCTCTATAGGCGAGTCCCGTTCATTCCGCTCGCCCGCCTTTGTCTCCGTCTACTCTTTTTTTTCCTCATTTTTCTTTTTCATTTCGCACTTGATACCGGAAGCCAACGCGTTTTTCTTCTTTCTCGGCGTGGGGTAGTAGACTGTGCGCTATATTAATGTTTGAAAAGTGCCGAAACGCGATGTATAGGTAGCCAGTCGCCAGATGAGGAAAATGAGGGCTGATGCGAATGAGAAAAGAAAATAGCGAGAATAGAAATAGAAGAGACGGTCTAATCGTGAGCTCTTGTGCTCTGACAATAAGTAGTCTGATTCTCCGGACTAATTGCAAGTCAAGGTGTATTCGTTATGATACAATTGGGGAAAGCTTCTTTGCGAGGGGAGATAAAGCGTCGGAGCTCAGCGTTTGTAATTGTCTGACTGCGCTCTCTCAGAGAGCATTGCGTGAGATGCTTCACTAATGGGGTGGGTAGGTATATAATATATAAAGTCGAGTAATTTTTTTTTTTTTTTTTTTTAACGTTTTCTTGTTTCCTCTCTAGGCGATGATGACGAAAGCATCCTTGATTAGCAATAAGCAAGCTGTAGGGATGAAATGAATAAGTTAGTGACCGAGTTAATTCCTCCTTGCGCGACTGATGAGAATTTTCATTTATTTTTTCGCCGCGGCCCTGGCTTTTGTTCTCGGCTCCTTTGTGTCAGCCGACCCCTTTCCTCTGGGAAAAAAACTTACTTTTCACCAGTCCTAAGCATTGTTTCAGGTCAAATTAACACTTTCTTTCTCAAACTCTTATTTCCAGGAAAGATTACGTTTAATTTGCCATTTTTCATAGCTACTTTTTGTTTGCCGGAAGGAGAGAAATTTTAAGCCTTATAATAATAATAAAAAAAAGATTTTACACTGTAATAACGGTGCGCTTGATTTGTGGATGTAATATTTTACGTTGTAATGGAGGGGCAGATGAAACGTGCATATCCGACACTTTTAATGTCTTCTCGTACGACTTGGATTGAAAGTACGTGCTCTCTGAAAAAAAAAATCGATATTCCGTAAGGTCTATTCTTTACAGTTAATGGACTCGTGCACGTTTTTACTTTGAAAATAGCATCAGAATGATAATGATATCGTTTGAATTTGCGAAAGACTTTTGCAATGAATCGCAGAGGCAATAAGAGCTAAAGTGTAACAATAATACTTCCTGCATGAAACGGCACGATTGCTTTATTAGTCGTTAAAAGTCCGAGGTTTCGCCAGCTCGGGATTACGACCTATTTCGACCTTACATTTAACAATTGTGTAACTTTTAACTACGAAATGTCACAACGCTCGTTTTTAATCAGAGAAAATTAATTTTCCACCTCGCTCTGAAATAATACGAAATTTGCGAAAAACGCAAAGACGCCAACAAAAAAAAAGTCAAGCTCGCTGCAAATTAAGCTCGCCTCGAATCGACGCGCCCGGCCGATGACGTAATCGAATGTAGCTCCAGCGTCGAGGCACAATGGCCCGAATGCAGGTCGCGGTGTCAGTGCCACCCCCTCCGGGGGCTGAAAGAGCTCGAGGCGGTGTGGGGAGGTTGTGGTGGAAGCGCTAGTGCCGTAGGTCGATCGCCTCGGGGCCCTGCGCCAGCTACCTACGTGCAGGCTATACCTATGTAGGTATATATGTAATGTGCGTACAGCCGGGGGTGCTTTGCTTTTTGTTGGTTGTTCGTTGAGCTTGAAGTTTGTTTTGGGGTTGGATTTTAATTGGGCTGAGTTTTCTGTTTTGTTTATAATATAGAAATGTAGTGGTTCACTTCGAATGGTGCGGTAGTATATTATTACCGCTGTAATATATGCTTTTTGTAAATTTTCTGTAAATAATAGCGAGACTTTAATGCTTCTGTCAGAAGTTCTCCAAAGTCTGGCCAGATCCGGCTTTATCTCCTGCTGACGACGTGTGCAGTATTCATACAGTTAATGTCCGTCAAAGTCGACTTACCTATTAAATTCTAAGTAGGAGGTTGCTTCAATGTAGTTGCCTGATAATTAGGTGAAAAGTATCGTGAAAGATGTATGGATGAATAAAACATGGTATATAATTTGCTTCCCCGTGTGTTGCGATGCGTTATTCAGACGGAAATGTTTTATTCTCTCTTTTGGCGTGTTGCAAGTGCGAATTATTGCTTTTCCACCGCACCTCGTTATAATAACAAACGCATCATTAATTTTCAGATTTTTCGTATTATATTATAATTTTAGCTTGCATTATGAGAACATCGTGCCAGTCAACATTTTCGCAATGCGCCATAAGCTTTTGAAAGGTTTCGCGATAGAAAATTACATTAAAATCGGACAACCGAAGTGATATTTTTTTTAATTAAATTGCGCTGATTGCTATGCTATACGCGCGGATTCGCCCTCAACGGAATACTTAAAAGAGCTCGCCGTGTCCCCGAGGAAATACGAAATTCTTCAAGGGAATTTTTTATAGAGGCTGTTTGCATTAAAGAAATATCAGACGTCTCGCTGCAATCAACTTGTAGAAAATGCCTTCCGGTTTTGTGCATTAATTTTCAAGAACTATGCGCTCCAACTTCCGCGACAATTATACACTATAATATGCGCCATGAATAGGCTTTATTAACTGGCTATACTGCTGAATCAGGTGAAACTCTCGCGAGAGTCGTATTTCGAATTGCATTTCAATCTGTCAGGTGAAAATCACGGAAATCCAATAGCAGGCTTGCCGTTTCAACTGCCTCTGCGCATAACGAAGTGTTGCGCTATATCATATATATATAGTACATTCCAATATAACACTCGAAGAGGATAGATAGTTTTCTTTTTAACGGCACTATTACACTACACGAGTTGCCCTAACGTCGAACTCGGACCGTCTGACCAAAGCGCGACTCGTTCTACTTACACATAACGCATTCATCGCACAGGCAAGTTCTTATCTGTTCCCATCACCGAACCGACAGTGTGTCAGCTATAAGCGGCAAACGTCATGGCAGTAATCTCGATGTGGAGAGCTGACGCATACCAAATGAGCTCGACGTGTCGAGAAACGCCATGACTCATTTCCATAGCACAAATAGGCGTATATTTATACACGCGCGGACTTGGAGCAAGAGCGCTTTTGCCACGGGTTAATCGAGGCCAATTATCGAGTACAAAGTCCCCGAGCGCGAACGTGCTGTGAGCGCGATGAAAAATGCAACTTTTTTATCTCTCTCTCTCTCTCTCTCTCTCTCTCTCTTTCTGGCGGACGTACACGAGCACACGCGCAATAACGTTATATATATGTACATGTACAGCGTGCTCTCTTCCATTAGCGATCGATAGATTTAGCATCTCGCCGGGACGCTGCTACTGCTGTTGCTTTCGTCGTGTTTTTCCGCTCGGCTGGTTTCGATGCCTTTTTATACGCTGCGGCAGCCCTGTGCTTGCGTTAATGGATTTTGTTTTTCTTCTTTTGAATCGGCCCACTGTTTCGAAATTATTATATTGAGCGCAGCTTTGACGCGAACTGAGGGATTCAAATGATTTCAAGAAGATGAACTTAAAGAAGAAATTATAATGTAGATGTATTCGTATGAGAAACGAAAAAAAAGCTGTAGATAAGTGTAATAAAGTATAAAAACGTAATAATGGAGAAAATTCCGCTGCTTGTAAAAAGAATGACGAATAAAAGGCGACGCCGCTATAAAATCTTGTAAAGTCACTCGTACTACCGAGCTCTAAAAGTTTCACATGCGGCTGGAAATATACGGACAATCGCTCTGTCGTCTCTATACATGTACACCGATGCTCGCATGCGAGCAACATTTATGGCTTTGAAGCGTATACCGCCTGTAGGTTTCGAATCTCATTTTACAGCTACTTTTAAAATTCCCTTCGCTTCTGTCTAATAGTTGCGTTGAAGAAAAAAAGAAGAGGATGTAAAAGTATGTATTTCAACTTAACGTAATCTGAAAAAAAAGATGATCGTCCGCAAAGTTTGTCCATTCTTTCAGTTGGCTCGCGTTTCTCGTTTCCTGCCTCCGATCGGTCTCTGCACCTGATGTATAAAAAAGCCAAATGCCGAGGAGTTAAGTGCTGGCGGGCCAGCCGATAACTCGCAAACTTTCTCACAGTACGCATAACGCGTTATTCACAGAAGACCGATGGAGAACGACTGTGCTGCATGCATAATTCTGAATTTCCGCCAATTTCCGTTCCGGCAAACTTTACGGAGAGAGCGCAAAAACTGCAAGAGCGACTACTGGGACTCGTAAATTGTGTTATGTGTTTGGAGGAAGTAGGGATGCAATAAGAGCAAGGCTTATGTATAGCTAAATATTGTTTGTGCCAAAATGAATTTTGATATTTTTTCGTTCAAGTGTTAATCGTATGTACGTTTGTCTATTGCTTGTTATTTTTAAGATCAGTCGATTTCCAATGTAAGAGCAGTATGCCGACGAGTTTATTAGAATTAAAGTTCTAAAGCAGGATCTGAAATCCAGTTTTGGATAAAATTTACGCTTTTAAACAAACAGTTATAATAACTGGACTTTTCAGTGTCAATATTTATAAAAAACTTATCCCTTCAAGTTGATCATCAGTTTCCAACTTGAACTACTGGTATAAATCTGACAGCACATATATCGGATTCACGCTATATTATTCCCGACAACGAGAAGCATCGTAAAATAATTCCTGAACTTTGTTGAAAACAAAGACTTTTCCATATCGCTCAAAACTTTGGAAAAAAGCGTCCTCTCGGCACTATTTCACCCATCGGAAAAAAGTCAACAACCGCGTTAATCAAAACATCAGCGCTCACAAATCAAAGCGAAGCACCTCCAAAAAAAAGGGTGAAAAAAAAGGCTATACCCGCGGCGAAAAATCCGTAATTGAAAAGATACCCCCGCGGAGCGGATTTTCGGGGCCGGCGGAGCAGTGTAGCGGCGGCTGCTCTCGCGAAGATTAATGGGCCACAATTGGCGGTCGGAAAGTTCGATGGCGAGAGCCTCTCGTATAATTAGCGGCGGAGAGGGGCCCGATAACGAGCGCGAGCCGATAATAAACTGCCAGCGGCGCTGCCGCCGCCGAGATTAGTTTGTATTTTCTGCGCGCTCGCGCCAACTCTCTTGAAACAATTTCAAACTTCGAATCCCGGCTATAGGTATATAGCATATAGTGCACGCGCGCTTTTCTTTCGGCCCGCGGAATTTAATCCAGCCGCAGACGGGATTTATGGATCGCGATGGTTTTAGGAGAGCAAGTCGTTAAGATAGCTCGTTCTCTCGCGGCCGCAGGTTTTTATCGTTTCATTAGAGTTCCTCTATGATTTTTACTACACCAGATACATTGTTCTTATAATTCTATTTCGAACAGACCACCTCTACTTTCGGATTAAACATACTGGCTGTGCTCAGCAGCAGGAGCAGCTCAAAGATAAATCTATTATGGTAATGAATGCAAAGTAAGTCGTAGCTTTCTACTTGCACACGCCGCGCGGTGCAGTTAAACTCGAGAACATCAGCTTGCTCTCTCTCTCTCTCTCTCCTTGTACTATAAATTACATTATTAAATCTCTCCTGCAAACAAACTGAGCATCAGTCCAGCACTTCCGGCTACTGGTAATCCCTTTTTAATCTCCAAAGCCATCGAGTCTCCGCAGTTTCTCGACACCGCCAAGCCGCTCATCCTGAATCAAAGAAACGACGACTTTCCTCCTCGTAGTAATTAAACCGCGTGAGCGCAGGTATTACTGCAATAGTATATATACACTAGTGCGTTTATATGTTACATATAGCAGTAGAGTGAGATATCGGACTGTTGGGGGATGATGCTATAAATACGTGTGTGGCTTTGGCTTTGAGCGATGGACGCGCGTGTCGTTGCGCAACTCGTGGAGGATAAATGCCTGGGCTCGTTTTTCCCGGGGATTCGCGTGGCTTGTGATTCCGGCCGTGTAATATATAATAGGTATACGTTGCCAGCGGTCATCAGGATTTTCTTACTCGTCTACGTGACTTATCTCTGCGCGGATTGGCTGGGAATTTTTCCTTTTTCTACGTGACGGCAATTGGCGATTCGCTATATACTGCTTAGATAAATAGCTAGTGGATGCGATCATAATCCGTTTTGTCGACTGGTTCGTTCCAGAGGAAGGATTCATTAATTTTCCGTATATAATGAAGCCACGCGCGATGTAGATCTCTTCACAAAGCGGCGAAACTATTTCTCGAGCGTTGTGTGTATAATATACATATACCTATAGCTGGTACTTTGAGATTACCGGACGGAACACATATTACGCGCGCGGAGCTGCGTGATAACTTTCAAACTGAAAGTTTCCGACGCCGCGCTGCATTCACGCTAAAAACTTGTACTCCAGGTCTCCGCATACTTTGTCAGAATGCGTTGAAAATTGAGTGAAAAATTGGTTTTTCTCTTCGGGTACATAATTATCCTCGTGAAATATATAAGCGAAATTTATAATAAATCGTCCAAGTTCATAATTCGAAAACTCATATGCGAGAGTCGAAATCCGTAAACAAAATATCGATATTTTCCAGCTGCAGCTCTCCGTCACATTTTCCTCGGCGCGTAAATTCTTGCCTCACACTAACTCGTAAAGAAACTCGTTCGCCACATCCAATGAATTCTGAACAGCCCTTATATATACCGGAGGAAGAGAGAAAATATTGTCCCACTTGGTACAGGTCCTGCGCCGTATACTTTCCCGTAAACTCAACTCTGCTCTGCTCTAAAAAGAAAGAATCGCTTCTACCCCCGTACCTTTCATAAATCGGCCCACTTAGCTTGTGCGTGTAAGAAACGAAAGAGAAAAAAATACGTCAAGTTTTTCTCGAAATTTTTTCAGGAAATAAGAAAATAGAGCTTATATACATCAGGGACGCATCCAGGGCACTACTGCAGTGACGGCACTTATTGTCGGTCGCGGCGAGGCTCAGCCGCTATCACAACGAACGCTGACGCCGCCGCTATGCTGCTATACTGGAAAGTACGGCTATAGCTCTCCTCGAGAGGCGCAGACCCGATTCCATTCACCGCACGGCCTCTCTAGCTTGCTCTCCTCGTCTATACTTGTATACTTCTTCGCTTTTTCATCCCTCCAACTCCTGAGTTTCGTGGCGACTTTAAGATTCTTTAAAGAGTATATAGCTCGGCTCTCGCTCGCGCGACGACTTTTGTTCTACTTATATATTTGTTGCGCAGAATGGCATCTCGAGAATTTCGATGACGTTTGGATAGCCGGCTGCTACTGATGGCTAATATTATATAGCTGATGTCTACTTGCTTTCATTTTTCCTTTTCATAGTGTGGCTGAGCTACTCGGCATAAATTTACGATTATACATATTACCATCACCGATTGGGGAGTAAACTAATCGATGGATTAGGCGCGCTTGTGCGCAAACATGATCGAATTATGCAGCCGCGTCAGTTATACCTATTAATTATTAATAACTTGTGCGCAACAATTACAGCAGCACGGAAATTAACATTCGCTCGGTGTGCTATGATTAAAAGCGCGAAATAATCGTTATATAACAGGCTCACCACATTCTAACCCATCAGGCAAATACCGCTGCAGCCGCCGCTCGTCCACAGTTGGAATCGCATGATCAGCGGTGTAGCTAGCAAACGGAATTATTAGCAATCAATCCAGCCAGTCGTAAACGATGCAACGACGTCCCATCAGTGCCGTATACACCAACTCACACACCTATATCGTTTCGAAATCTTTCATCTCCCTCTCTCTCGACTTTTCAATTTTCCCGCGCGTTTCATATCCAGAGCTGCGGTCGAAGGTCAAGAAGAACCACATCGTGTACGGTATATATAATACACGCGAGTTTCACGTGCGGCCACGGCTATTGCGGTTAGCAGCGCGTGGAGGACAACTTTTCTCATAAAACCTCGGGAGACCGACAAGCCCGGAGGTTTGTAGCCCTTTTCACCCGCTTCTTTCCCTTTGGCCGTGTACTGCACGAGAACGTATCTCATAACGACTCTCCGCAGTGCTGCGGCTACTGATTTTTTTCCTTTCCAGTGCAAATAGGGGTTTAATATAGCTGCGCACTCGCTCTCGAGTGCTGGTAATGGTGTAATATTCCACGCGGTATGAGCTGAAACTCTCTGCTGATGCTCGCTCATTTTTTTTTATACTTTCATTTCCAACTATATATATACGCGTATGTACTGCAACTGATGCGGGTCAATTTTTCCCGAGGTATTGCCTATCTTTGAGATGGATACGTGGTATAGACGGCTTGATCGATTCGTTTCTCTGATATGTGTGTGTGTGTGTGTACTTGTATACAGCCACTCTCTCTCTCTCTCGCGATGAATGTATGACGAATCGCCCGAGGCGATTTGTTATCCACTATACGCATTTTACTTTTGCGAAAAGAGCTCGTTCTCAATTTTACGAATTTTTCTATACTCTCGTCGTTATTAAATACTCCATACTACATGACGTAGGTATATATACTTTCAAGCACTTTATCACAAAGCAGTAGCAGTACGACTGGCATTATTTATCTCGCAGCGACTTGAACTTCTTTACGCGCTGTAGTTGCTCTCCTTTCTTTCTCTATTCCATTTTTGAGATTGCCGCCACGGCTTCCTTTGTTATACCGCGCATTCACGGCCGTAATACCCGCGTTAAACTTAGCAGATTTCCTGGGCGCGAGGAATCGAAATAGTCGGAGCTGCCGAGAGAGTATTATATACTTGGACGAATGAATCTAAGTTGGGCCATTAAAAATTTCCGTATAAACGTCGCGGCCAAACTGTTTACCGGCCTCGTGTAGCTGTCGTTCGCCGCGCACTCTAATTGTCCGTCAAAAATTGACTGTTACTGCGCTCGCTACTGCTTTATTTCTGTGTTTTTACGACTCTAGTTGGAAAAAGTTTCGAGTCGACTTTTCAGAGGAATTGCACGCGCGCACACACACACTACATATACCGGCTTATACTTTTATTGCTTTCATTGGTATTTCGCTCTATAGCGTATACGGGAATAAGAGAAACTGCATCCGTGCTCGAGGTAGGAAAATTTTTCCGAGTTTCAAAATATAGGGACTCTCGCTCGAAAACAATGCTATTTTTCCCACAAAATAACGCTGGCACAGAATTTTCCCTCTTCTTCTTTAACCTACGGGCTGGTAAGCCACTAGTTTAAATATATTAGCGACGAGAGCTGGGAAGGCCAGATTAACCAACCGAGCGAAGCGTCGTCGCACAAAGCCGACCAGTGGCTAATTTCATTCGCGGCCGTACTATCTCCGTTGGGCTTTGTATCTATATACCAGGGGTTTACTATCTTTATATCGGGGCTCTGCTTCGTTTGTCTGCCTTCACAGTCGAGCGAGATTTGCGGCGAGACGTAACGGCCGAATTTTATACAGTATACCTGCGATGCCGGGCCAAGGTTTGTTTGCAGCGAACGCGCGCGGTTGGAGCTCTCGTCGGTTCGATCTCGATGTTGGTATAGTAGAGGTGAGGGATTCGCAAATTTGCCAAAGATTCGTTATTGAGGCGGCGGTTTTCGACATCAGCTCTGCTCTGATTGATCAGTTTGTATTGTATAAACAAATACAAAAAAAAGCTCCATATATCATCGATTCTAAATAACAGACTCGCGACGAATAATTCGGGAGCCTTGAAAATCAGCCCGTTATCGACACCTCTTACTTAATCGGATTAATTATGTCAGAGAGCGTGTGTGTCGTGCCATCTCTCTCACCGCGAACAATATTCCCGCGCGAAGCGTGTTCGCGCGCGATCGAACGTTTAGGAGATTAGTTTACTGACTCTAATTGATGGACGGCTCTGGCCGTGTGTAATTATATGCTTCGGTACGGATTATACCTATAATGCCGGCGAACTTTCTGTTAATTCGCAGCCTCCGCGCTATTTGCACGCGTGAAAAGATGACCGGAAGCCAACCCACGCGATGTAATTTGACGGCTCGGTGAGCCCTCGCAATTATGGCCTTTTCGCGTATATATATCAACGAGTTCGATAATGGAGCCTGTAACGTTTGTGTCTTAATAAGCTCACTTACGGATATAACACGCGTTACTACTGGCAGCGTCGAAACAAATTAGAAATACGCACTTTCCATTGAAACTCATTAGTAGATGCAGATAATGCACTGTTTTCGACGACGAGCTTCCCGTCTCGTGTGCCACGAGCAACTTTACATTTACCTATATTAGGCAAGTCTGCGCAAATTGCTTTAAACGCTTCAAACGCAGTAAAGCTAATCTACAGTTCTATGAAGTTCGCTAACACGACTACACCACGGCGAGAGGCTTGTGTATATCTATACGCTGTATTTACTTGGGTCGACTCGTTTTCGCTCCCCGCGGCTGTCGTCAACCAACTAAATTGTTTACTTGCTGTTTGCTATTATTTTTATATCGTCAGCACACACAAACCTCTTGGCTGTATATCTTTTTCCAGGTCCACTCGATATTGGCACTCGACGCATTGTTATATCGACTCGAGGTATACGAGTATATATAGGGCCCCGATCCATTGTGTTATCCCTGCGCTTCAAACAATTTGCGTAATGGTAATGAATATTAAAGGCCGAGCCGCCGGAATATCGAGCTCCGGAATTCATGCGCCGCCGTTCGGTTTTACGCGCGTGTCTTTTGCAACGCGAGCTTTTGAGCTTTTCCCGCCGGCCTCTCTGATGAATGGCTCGCTACGTGGATTATCGGATTAAAATGGCTATCGTAACGAACGGCGAGCGCGCGCTTTTTTTGTTTTAACGATCTTTCTTCGAGGCCGCGCGAAGGGAATTCGACTTTGACGACGGGAGGGATTTGCGAAAAAGGGCGGGAGGAGCTTTTTTTTTGAATTATTATATACTTTGTTCATCGTATAATATGAATCTTTGTTATTATATTGTCTTACAAACGTTTGAACACAGAGCACTTTATTGTTTCACGGAGATTTCGCGGCTATATAATGAAGCTGCAGACTTTTGAGCTTTTTTCAAGGATTTTCTTCCGCGTCCGCCATTCATCTTCGTAAATTAACGAGATAAAGTAGCTTTAGTACAGCACGTCCGAGGCAGCCATTACGAATTTCCAGGCGTTGAGCTGCGTAGCTACGTGTCTAGCAGAGCAATTAATTATTCGCGCTGGCATTAACCTTCGCGAATGGAGGGAATAAACAATGCAAATACTCGCAGACGTGCGGGGTTCTATTATTATAGACTACCATGAAAAAATACATCTCTCTCGTCGTTATCCGGTTCGACTATATTGACGTTCGGCTGTAATGATGCTCTGCATTTCTATTGTCATTACGGCATAACGTGCATCGCAAAAGCAGCTTTTCATAATTAAAAAAAAACATGATGTTGAAGCGCGAAAGAACAGTTGAGAAAAGGAAAGCTGGTGTCACGTGTTTATCCCTAATGAACCAACGCAGAGTTTTCCTAAATAAACCACATCCCACCCTGTACAGAGCTTTCGCATTACGACGCAGTCACTTCCTTTAATTAGATGTATAGCTCTCGACAATACGCATCCGCCACGGCGGCGCGCAGCTCCCTTCCTATTCCGCCGTGTCATCTACAACGCGACCTCAACGAAGACATTGTGTGTGTGTGTGCTGCTGCGGGGACACGAGGCCGGAATTCCAAGTACAGCCGCGATTCGTATTCGCAGCCTCGTTCCTCGCGCATTTTTCTGGCTTGCCATATATATCCCTAATACTCGTGGCCTATATTGCAAGTTGCAATTTTCCAAATGCTGCGGTTCACTTGTCGTTTTATACCATTACATACCTTATTATAATTCTGTTATTAACGTTAACTGTAACGAGATAATCCGGAACGTGTGGGCTGATCATCTATTTGCATCGTTAACGAAAAAGTCCTTGAGAATTAGCAGATGGGTGGAACATGCATAGCCTCAGGCCTGCAGTCGGGGAATAAGATGAAGAGGAAGAGAGGATAATAAGATAAGGGATACGCGTGTTGTTTACCGACTATTGGCAAAACAGAACACGTCGGACGTGCGGACCCCTTTTTGTTTCGTTTCTCTCGCTGATGCTGAAAGGAGTAGGAATTGCCGGCGCTGTCCCATTGTATCGCCTTCCCTCCTCCTCATATACTTCTCTTTCGTCCACTGCTCTTTTTGATAGAGTATACAGTGTTCAGTTGGCTTTTTGTGGACGAGTTCCTTTTAATCGCTTATTATTTTCAGAACAACACTATATAGGGCACACGCATATCGTCAACTGCGCAATCTCCGCCGCACAAGAGATCTCTTGTGCGGCAGAGTCACGATATACTCCAGTGGTATTAGTAGAAGGACTCGAGTAGTATTTCCTTCTCTTGCATCAGCGGCTCGTGTGTCAAAGCCGACGTGCGGGCTTGGCAGTATAGCTCCGAGAGTCGAGCTTTTTATCACAAAGGCCAAGCCCTGTGCACAATTGACACGTCCTCTCGGGCGTTACTCGAAGAATTCCACGTTGTAGAAAGGAGAGGTATTTCAGAGAGAGAGAGAGGTACGTATAGTGTTCCGAGAGATTTTTCTTAGCCGGTGCAATAAAGCTCCTTCCGCGCATAGATCAGCGAGTCCCGAAATCGAAGCAATAACCATAAAACAGCCTCGTAATGACTTTCCATTTAAAGCCGCCAACGAAGGGAGTATATAGTCTCGCAATTACTCAGAACATATCCGCGTCTCTCTCCGCTCTTCTCTGCACGAAAACCAGGACAGCAGCTCGGAATAAGAAGAGGCGAGGACTGCGTCAGGGGTATCGTTTTCGGAAGCGAGTATCGACTGTCGATGCGTCGAGCGGATTGATTAAGGGCGCGCTGCCGCTGCTGTTATACTGTTTGTGCTACTCTCGCTTTGAGGATCGCCTCGTTGCTGGAATAACTACTGCGTCAAATGAAGACTGCTTGGGATTCAATTTCCTGCGTCGGCTACTCATATAGCTGCGTTGCTTAGTTAGTTCATATAGCTGGCTGGTATTATTTTCTGATATATACTTATATGTTATATTAGAGGGACTATATATACGCGGAGTTGATTAATAAAAGACACGAGAGGAAACGGGTCTGGCAGTTTGTAATAGAATTTAACAGGTTGATGATGTATTGCCGACAGTGACGGATTGCATTGCAGGAGAGCCGCGTCGAAGGCGGTGTTGAGAAAAGGAAAGAGTATAAAGGTGTGGGTCATATTGTTATAGTAAATCAAGCAATAAACCGCGAACGAGTTGTTGTGATGTAGACCGCGGATAATGCAATATCCGCGCATAAACCATATTCCCCGCAATACGACGAGGAGAAAAAATAAGGCATTATATCAGATAATGATATATATTCGGAGGCAATCAGTAATCATATTGCTCGAAAAGCAGACTACTATATAGCAGAAATTACACAGTTAATTGGAGTTTCATTAATGCGCGATATTCATCATATATTATGATATGTGAAACGTGAATATATATATAAGCGGACACGATACGAGAACGACGAGTTTAGCAAGACAATCTATTTGTATACCTATATTTCTAATTCCTGCAAAGCAAACTCGTAAACTTCCACTCATCCCAGTCAATGATCCCTTCGATCGCAATCATCAAGCATCGATCAAAAGTACATCAAAGATCGATCCTTCGAACAGTAGCAGAGGCAACACCACACCCCACCTCGTTACGCAGCCAAACTTTCACACACACACACACCGACAACGCGGAAGAGAGATATATATAGAGGGGTTGCTGCTGGCCAATTGCCCGCAGCACTGCAAAGCGCAGCGGCGACTTTGGCCGAAACTGCGGCAGCATCTCTCGCGCGCGTCGTGATTAATTATTGCCGGCTCCGAAACTCTCTCTCTCTCTCTCTCTCGCTAGCAGGATTCCGTTTCACCTTGTGCCCGCGCGCGTATACCGATCGGCCAATTACTTCCTCGAGTCTACGTCCGATGCTGAAGCTTTGTCTGCGCGCTGTACTATATAGCTTCGTCGCTGTGTAAGCCACCGGTTGTATATATATATATACACGAATATATATATATACAGGATAGGAGTGCACCGATAATCGATATTCGAAGCTGTTTTTAAGCGCGAGAGTCGAGTCGTTCTTTAAATATTTGAACGGGATTTGTCCGAAGACTCTACTGGAGATTCTCTGTTTTCCTTTTCACTTATATAGACGTATATATTCGAGGGAATACTTAATTTTTCGATTACTTCGAGTACACGCGGGGATTCCATAGACTGCGGCTTTGCGTGAATAATGCAGCTCTGTTTTCACGTATAAATTTAAATTTTCAATTCTGATAATGGAATTACATAATATCTCGCAATTTTCTATAAGAATCACGCATACTCTTATAGGCATAGGCTCTTCTCAAAACTCAGTACATGACTCCCGTATATATACTTCCTTCAGAAAAGAAGCTAAAATCTCTCCCTATCCCATTACCTCCCTCACGTATATATATTTTTCTCCTTCCCTTCCTCCGCTATCTCTCTCAATTTATCTCTATTTATTCCCGTATTTCTTTACAATCCCCTCTATATCTGTTCATTTATCTATCTCTTCTCCCTTTGTTTTGATCGCGTGTACCTTCCCGATCCCTCCGCCCCCGCAAAATCCGGATGGCCTCAATTTGATAAAATGCCGAGAGCCGAGTCGTCCTCGCGAGCCGAATTTTCGCCATTCTGTACAACCGGAAAATGTAATAACGGACTTTTTCCAAAGCTTGCAGGCCAGCGGAATGCGCTCCGACGACCGGCATATCGATACAAGTGCCTACGTAATTCCGAGCGTTCGTGCAGCAGAGAGTTGTCCTCGTGCCAGGCCGCGTACGGGAGAATTTCCGCGCGCGCAGAGAGATGGAAACTTTCTTCTATACAGCGCATTTTTTTTTTCTTTCTTCTCGTGCAGCGGCCGCGAGTGAAAAGTACTTATGCCAACGACGTCGCGGAACTTCCGCCGAGAGTTGAATATTTCGAGCTTTTTTTCTGGGTTAACGCGATTCTTCCAATTTTTTCGCACGCGCGGCTCCTCTAGCCCTTGAAGATGAAATCTGCTCCATTATACACACAGTAGGAAAAGGGAATTAAAAATTGACACGAGACATCCGTCCGAGTAGCCGCTAAGCCTCTGCAAGCTCACTCTTGCTTCTTCTCTCTCTCTCTCTCCTAAGCTTTGTCAAACTCAAAGCCGCTCCGTTACGAAAAACTTTTTCTCCCGGCGGCTCCCCTCGTAGAGCATACATAAGAAGAAGAAGCAGAAGTAGAGGTGAGCATAGGGGACGTACGACCACGAAGAGAAGGAAGGAAAAATTGGAAAGCGCAGGAAAGGACTAATCCTCAGGCCGGCAACTTGGGCGTCCCTTCCGCGCTGTACTGCAGCCGTGCATCAGCAGCGGAAGGAAACTTTCCGGCTACTATCGGCTTATGCGGAAAAACAAAAGTGATAAAACGAGAGGCGAAAGTCCTCTCTGAAACCTGCTGTTACCGGGCATCGGAAGGGAAATTTCAACTTTTTTTTTTTTAAGGAGCTTACGCTGGTCTTGCGCGCACTTGGCGTACTTTGTAGTACAAGTTTCCTCGGGATCGACGTTTGTTCTTGCAAATTGTAACCCTCTCGGCTTCTGCAGCAGTCTTTAAAGTTGAATCTGCTTAGGTCTGCATTGATTGGCTTTTTATTGCGTAACTATTATAAGTCTGTTCTTCCGGGCGCAAGTG
The DNA here is from genome assembly GCA_900474305.1 of Cecidostiba fungosa. NCBI lineage: Eukaryota > Metazoa > Arthropoda > Insecta > Hymenoptera > Pteromalidae > Cecidostiba > Cecidostiba fungosa. The sequence goes on from UCOJ01000623.1 coordinate 41,619, forward strand.
AATACCGTCGTTCTATCATCCCGTCTCCCGATGAATTTATAATTATGAGGAACAAGACGACGACGCAAAATAGCCGATTGTTATCGCCGAGTTTCCGCACCTCGCCTAATGACATTACTCTCGCTCTCAGCTAGTTTAGACTGACCGCGTTAATTACGAAATTATCGATTTCTCCCAGCTATAGCTTATATATATATATACGCGCCGAGAACTGCTTTTGAATATCCAATATAACTGTCGAGACGCATTATACGCGCGACTGTTTTAATTTTCTTCCCGCTACTGCTATATTCTTCGAATTCATTACAGTCGAATACAAATGCGGGAAAGCCCTGCTTTAGTTGCTTATTCCGGTGAAACAGGTGTGTTACTATGACGACGTTGCAAAAGACGCCGGGATGAGATTGTTTGGGAAATTTTCCTTTTCAATTATATTCTGCTATAATACGTACAAGTGATTAAACTTTTTAATTCTTTAAATATCTAATAACGTCACACCAACTTCCAAGGTATACTGCACGTGCTGCAATTCCAGAATAATTAAAAGCAGTCCGGCGTTATAATTCGTAAAATTCCTCATACTTACACCGCCGTCCCACAGTCGAGTCGTGACCAAGCTTGCAGTGACGTGTAATAAAATTCGTCTAGGCGTCGCCGACGCAATTAGAATCACAAAGGAGCCGACAGCCCGCAGAGCTTCTCGCATCAAAGCGAAGAAGCATCAGCGGCTGTGGAAAAATAAAATCGCTCCTGCGCACTTTTTATTATTAATGCGCCGAGGCAGCGAAGCGAGAAGTCGAGTTATATAATTATTATCATTCCCAGAGTAGTCGCCACTAGATGCAGTAATAATAACAGTAATAATAAGGGCAGGCTTCTCCGCGAACAATTATATATTCACCCGAGCAAAAGTCAAGCTGGCTTTTTCATCTTGAAAAAATGCTACCACACACGCGGAAAGAAAATAATTCTTCGAAGCGCGGCTCTGATTGCGCGAGCTTCGCATCAAAGAGATGCGCTTCATACGGGGAGGTTCTTTATCTCACTCCGTAGACTGTATAGCGCCGGCCGAGGACCTGTTCGTTAATTTTTTTTTTTTTTTTTTTTATTTGAAAGGCGAGCTTTGTGCGCGAAATTGCTGCGGCTGGATTATTATTTTCTACGAATTGTTTTACAGTGACTTAAATTCGAGGAATATTTTTTAATTGTTTCGTATATTATGCGTTTGTAATGAAGTACTTATTACGAAACTTGTTGCGAATTTCATAGCGAGCATATAATGTAACTTTGCCAGAACAATAATAAGCTTAATATTTCCTCTCCATAAAATCGAATTAGCCTCGTTATTGTACGCGCTTGTATAAGTGCGGTTGCTATTACATTAGTTTTCCGAAACAATTACGTACACACCACAAGTTGGTATACTATGCGTAAATTATTAATATAGATAATTTCTCTTCCTACGCGTGCACATAGTCGATCGTGAAAAGTAGAAAACCGACAAATCCAACCGTACACTAATCGTCAGCTTACAAAATCAAATCGGCATCACGAAACCGCAACCCCGAGCAAACAAAAACACCCCCGACTCACTTTCCTCTTTCGATTTCTCCTATCCTTCGAACTGCGCAACGATAGCCTGGGATCAAGTATACATATACTACAGCTCCCGATTGCAGGAAGGGAGAGCGAGAGAGAACAGTGCGCGTATACTAATCGCGCCGCGTCCCAGATTACACTTGCCCTCCTTGTTGCTTGGGTATCTCTCGGAAGCAGGTGTTCGGCCGATAACGCGCCGAGGTTCGATGCTCGACTCCCGACTGCGATTTATCGGCTCCCCCACCTCAGACTTGCGGCCACTACTTCGACCTTATCGGGCCCGAGACGGAGCAGCGGACGTGGAATTTCACAGGAGGTTTCGACACGTGCGCATATGTGTGGACGCAGCGGCGATACGTTTGTTATTGAGTATACAGTCGCAAGCTCGATTTTGGAAAATACCGAATCCATAAGCTTTCTCTTTGAAAATCTCGATAACGTAGAGAACAACAGCGTAGCAGCCGAGGGCGTTTATCTGAAAAATAAAGAAACAACCCGTGCGTCTACTAAATTTTCATGGCACTTTGAACGATTTCTCAACTTCGTTCACGTGAGCGACTGACTCGAGGTCTAATTGCTGTATCTCTGAAGGGGACAAAGCCGTGCATTCAGTAACTGCGAGAATTGTTTACTTGCCACCGCAGCCCCTGTCGCCCAGTCACACGTGCATTTATACACGTGATACGCACGCGCGCAGTGCATCAGTCTACAGACACACGCCTCTTTGTCGACATATAATTATTTCAGCCTCGGTTAACTTACGCGGAATTTCCAATTAGCAGCGCGACTCTTTGCGGCTTCTCCTCGCAATTGTTTGTAACTTTACGCGTATTAGACGCGTTGGATGCTTGATTTATTTCTTCTGCAGTAATACAAAGATAAATTATTATATATCGTGATCTACCTACTCTTCGCTACTAAACACTACTTTTTATGAAGATGAGGCGGAATATTGAAGGTAGCAAAGTAGTATGAAACGAAGGTGAAGAAAGTACTCGAAAGTAAATTATAGGCAAATCCACGTAATAATATACACAGAGCTTTATCTTTAAGCTTAAACTCCGTTCGAGCAAACTTCAGCCGCGGATATATTCCGAACGTCGAGCCGGAAACGAATAAGAAAATCGAGCTAACTCGAGAGTTTTGCACGTGAGTCCGCGTGAATGTATACATACATATATATATATCAGGATAGCCACACGATGGGTATAGGAATCGAAACCCTCGGCATAATCAGGACACGAGATCTCGTATATACAAGAGGGTGGAAGGATTCCGCGCAGAATCGAGCTGGAAAAAAAAGCTTCGAAAGAACCGACGGGGATTATTAGCGAGCGCGGCTCCATTTATCTCCGTGATTTGCGGCTTTCGATCGCCGCACACGTCTCTCTCGGAGACTTTTTCTTCCTGATGGTCAGCTGCTGCGTCCTTTTTATGCCCGTCGTTCGTTGTGTGTGTGTGTGTTTTTTTTTCACCGGCTGTCGATCTTTTTCCCGCTATTCTGTACAAATGCGTAGAACAGCGCGTGTTGGATTTGATTAGTGATGTAAAGACTGTATACAATTCCAAGAATAATAACTGGAAAAGATAGTCCATACTCAGAAGCAAAAGCTTTTCCGTACTTAAACTCATCCTCTCTCTATCTCTCCGCTTTTAAAACATCCGAAGCCGTCTCAGCATAATAGGCTTTGCTTCTAATACCTACCCCGCAGGAGCTTTGTGCGAATGCTTCCGACGCGAACAAAAAAAGTCTCGTAGACCAATACTGTATAGTATATATATACATGTGTACAGCCACGAAAGACGGAACGTCCCGAAGTATAAGAGAAAATGGAAGAGGAAGCGTCCGTCGTCTCCGCGACGGGGAAAAAGCTACACGTGAAGCCCTCGTAAATAGTGGCCAACGCCGAAGGGAAGAGAAGACGAGATGAATCGAGCGGGTTGCCGGAGAGAGAGAGAGAGAGAAAGAGAGAGATTTCACAATTTTAAGAGTTAAAAGGCTTTAAAGGCAACTCGCGAACTATACTTCTGCTGCTTCTGCACCGCCGTACGCGCGAGCTTTTTAGTCGCTGCGCGATAGAGGCTAATGCGCCTTCTCTCTCTCTCTCTCTGCAAGCTCCAACCGACTTCAAGAGTCATTAAGCTTTTTTTCTGGGGTTTTACTTGGCTAGCGAGGCAGCCGAGATTCGCTTCTTTTTTTCGGCTGACGTTTTTTTTTTGCTTCTCCTGGATCGACTTGCTCGTCGGGATACACAGACTTGCGACTCGAGAACACTGATGATACTAGCCTACGATAGCAGTAGGGTAGTCTTTTTTCTGAATGATTCGAGAAATTTGTTCAAACGAAAAAGCATACTGTGTCCGACCAAACACGCCTTCGACTACTTAAATTTTAAACCGAACAACGCACAAAAAGATCGGATAAACAATCACAACAGTAGCGCTTGCCGTAAAAATGTCGAGTGTGCGACGAGCAGCAATAATTTCAGCCCACTCGATGATCGGGTACCTGTATAATCGAAGCACCGCTGCCGTCATGACGGCAAGAGGCATGAGCGGACACTTATAGTCCGTATACCGCACGATTCCGTCATCAGTCACGTGCACCTCCCTGCAGTGTCCCGTTTCTCTCGCTCTCTATCGCAGAATCAAAAATCGATCGACACGTACTCGTCGTAAAATAGGCTATCGATTGCCAATTGCTGTTTTTCCAGTGCTCACTACCGTTTGTTGATTTTCGCGGATTCAGCAAGCTTGCTCGTGAATATTTCGCCTCGAGTGCGGGATTATTGTTTTTTTTTTTGTGAGAGATCAATATGCGATATATACATATTTTTTCAAATACTCTTCTAAAGTAGCATTATCTCTTCTACGCTCATTTTCCGGCGAGATAGATCCCAGAGTACACATTGTGTCCCCTTTACTTGACTTATTACTCTTAATCGATCTTCCCCGCACGAGCGCTGGCATCATATAATACCCGGCATCTCTCTCCTCTCGGCCCAAGTTCCTCGAAGAAAAAGGATTCGCTTCTATATAAACGAGAGGAGCTTCTCGGGGCATCTGCAGAGAAGCTTGTCCCTCCGTCTGCGTTCATTCAACCTGTCCGAAAGGATCGCTTTGCCAACGCGTTCTTTCTCTTTCTCTCGGTGAGCGATAAAAAAACAGAGAGAGAGAGAGAGAGAGGGAGGAGAATCGTAAAACTTTCTCTTCGGCTTATCGCCTTCTCACTCTGCTGGAAAAATTTCTAACGAAACTTCGGTTTTCATTAGAGTTTTCCCTGCAACTGATGCTATACCTCTTTCTCCATGGCTCATCGCGAGCGAACTTTCGAGTAATATTGAAAAAACACTGACGCCTCGCTGGAAAGTTTTGCGGAGACGCGAGATACAGGTATATACCCGTGTCATTGTTATAATATGCATCCTGAATTAATTTATTTTCTTATTGCCACTACGGTGACTGTACTATTATCTGCGCGTAGTATAGAAAGAAAGAGACGTCTAAAATCAGAAATCGATAATCATGCACTATGGGACAGAGAGAGAGAGAGCTCTACTCGGAATACTTATCGGCGGCCTAGATCAGCGGTTCCTGGAACACACACACGCCGGCATCGTTTCCGCGCGGCTGACCGACGTCGCGCGCGATTGGCTCATCTGTCTCTCCGTGCATGAATTTTCGATGCAGATCGTATGCGCGCCGGCAAATTTTTACCAAAGCCTCTCGTTCCAAAGAAGATTGCCAAGGAAGGCCGCTTCTCTTTATTAGCTCGCGACGTGATCGGTTTTCTATACGGAGCTTTTGTTTGCGATTTTCTTCTTATTTCCCCCCCCCCTCCCGGCAATTTGCCGCGCATTAAAATGCGTGCTATCGATTCATCTGGCTCGTAGAATACCTACATCATCTAGCATAATATATACATATAGCTACATTCGATATTATCGCGAGCGCAATCGATAATTTTCACAAATTGAGCATTCAGTGAACATCTCGAGGCCGCGAAGCTCGATAAAGCATTGATTCGGCAATATATAACTGTGCGCGACACGAGAATAAAAGCGTATACAGTCGGAATTTTTACGTGCGCCTCGTTGCAGCATTCCGCAATTCACACGCGAGAGCATCAGAGCTGACGTTAGGCGGGGGAGATGGAAATTCGTTTGAGCGAGCAATCCGGTGCAGGTTATACATTTTCACGGCTGACTTGGCCTGAAACGCTTCACTCATCCAAGACGGATCTCTCCGAGAGCTGTGTACATCGCGCAGTTGATTTCGTCATTGATTTTCCGTTTGGTTACCGAACTGAGAAAATTCAAGCAGCACCGACTCGAGCCTAAGTGTATGCTCGCGGCAGACACGAGCTAAACTCTCATCTGATGCCAACAGCAGAGAGACAGAGCTGAGGCAATTGCAATATTGTTCGAGGCACCCGTTGTTGAGTATCGCGCAAACAGACGCGCGATGCTGAAATCATATACGCATCAACTCTGTCGTCGTCGTGATATGGCTTTTGCTCTGTGTGTGTATGTGTCTGCGCGATTTCACGCGTTATAAGAGCTGCAGCAAATATAGAGCGCCGAGTTAATTAGGGGAGAGAAGAGCTGTCGACTTCAATCGACTGTGCTTTTTAGCTTTGCTCGTTGTTTAATTACTTCGAAATTGTGTGCCTAGCTGGTGAAGTGGCTTGGAGCTAATTTTAGCATTTGACAGGTGTTTTTTGCAGAATTTCACATACGCTCTTTTTAAAACTAAATTTATCTGCAAAATGTTGCCAAATTGCCGGGACCTTTCACTATACTGCGCGTGACGATTATATGTATATATTATCATCATACCTCCGAGCCATATATATATATAAGCCATAAATATTTGCTTCGCGCGCGTCGTCGTACAGCCTGTACACAATTTATCAGCTCGTCGCGTTAATGCTCCGCCATCATCTCTCGAAGCTATATGTACTACTGCTATGTGCAATTCGGCGGCCAGGACGAGTTGCCCGAACCGCAGAATCGAGAGCTGGAGTATACTATATGTACAGGCAAACGAGACGCTAATGCAGTGCGTTGATGGGATTATCCGCGGAATTCCGGGTCTATATGCTACTGCTCGAGTTATGCTCGAAAAGTTTTCCGTGGTATTTTGCGGATACATAGCAGCTGTATACTTGATACAACTCATTTTCTTCCGACGATCCTGCAACGTGCTCGATAATTTATTATTCCGTTCACATTTTAAGCAGCAACAATGACTCCGAATTCTCCGGCTATATATGTACGCTGTCCATTGTTACTACTAGCCGGGGACGAAGACAATGGCTCGAGGAAAATAAAAAAAAGCCCTAAAATTTGTTCGTCGTTACGCTGCTTTAGCGCCGGCTCGTAAATCCTGGGGCTAGTGAAAATAATGTCAGTCTATACTCTCTCGAGCTTGCCTTTTCCATGCTCGAGTATTTTTTTTTTATTCACACCTTCCTATCGTGCGAGGCTGTTTTATTCCGAAAGCGAAGTGGCGAAGATTATAATTGAATACGAGAGAGAGAGCTTGTTACGATTAGATTAAATGTGATATTGATTTTACTGTGAACTTTATTATTATTATTAGTGAGAACGAGCAGCTGCGCTGGATAGTCGCATAAATATATGCCTCAATGAAAAGTCAACTTTGACAGTGTAAACGTGTTTCCGCCGAAATTTACGATTCCGAATTTCGAAAACACATACGAACCAATTAACAATGCAGAATTCCAAGCAATAAAGTCGGTAAAGTCTGTAATACGCGCTAAACGAGAGGCGAAAAATATTGAGGCCGATTGAGAAAAAGAAATAAACGTTTCTCTTATACCGACTGCAGCGAAGACACAAAAGCGCGCGCGCGCGCGCGCGTTCAAAAACAGAGGGGTGAGAGAGAGAAAGCTGGAGAGCATTCACCTGGTGCAGCCCCGCCTCGGCTATTCAGCAGATCCTATATCCCTTTAACGTTCGCCTCGTTCTCCAGCTGCGATAATGGCGCCGATGCCTTTGTATAGCAGCCGGTACAATCGCCCTATATACCACCTCCGCGAGACTGACCCCCTCCTCCGCTTGATAGTATAATTTCGCGAACGCGGGGTCATTCGAATTCAAATGAAAGCCCGCTTCCGCGAGGCTCGGCTCCTTAATAATAAAGGCCTTTTACGCGTGCCCCGCTAACGTTATATACATATATCTCATGACGAACCGAGGCTCGACGACAGATAGGACGAGCAGCTCGTGCTTTTTCCGTTTTAAAACTATGCAAATGTTCACTCGCCGCATGGCTTAAAAAGCTCAAAAGCGCGCATGTATACAAGCTTGTAAAAGGGGGGTAAAAACACGGCGTACTCTCATCCGCAAAAAGGCAAACGATTAACGGCGAGCGTAAATGATTATCCGTTCGAGAGGGGGTCGAAAAAGCTATAAGGCGTAATAATATCGAGTAAAGCGAGTGCATAAAACTCACGAGCTGCAATTTAGTGGCTCTCGCTGCGAGTTTGCTTACCAGACTTTCCTTTTTTTTTCTCCCTCCTCCTCCCGCCGCAGCAACGAAGTGGGAATAAACGAGCGGCGGAGTGGATGTGTGCAGCGTGAGAGAGAGAGAAAAAAGCAAAGTAGGCACTTAAATTTTGAGCTCTCGCTGCTACTGCTGCTGCTGCCGGTGTGCGATTCAATTACCGTTTTACGTGCCGGGCAAACATTAAAGTGCCCGCTCGACCGCGGGGCTACTGCTTGTTATTATCCGTGAGCTGCGCGGTATGTCCTACGAGCTTTTTTTTTTTGAAAGGTTTTAATCGGAGTGATGTACGCTTGCAAATTCAATTCGGCGATCGATTATAAATGCCCTGTATGCGACACACACGCGCTATTTATTCAAGAACCATCAGAAATCAATATACGACTCGAGGAGTAATGGGAATCGTCGCTGGTATACCATGAATTGTGTCCAAAGTACATTGACAAGACGTGCTTGAATGGGCGAACTCTACAGTAGCGTATTAAGTTTCGGTTCGAGTTAACGACGGCCATTGCTCGGCACATAGCAGTCGATCAATTCATATACTCTGCACTACCGGGTGACTGGCCCCCATTGCTTCGTCGATGGACGTCGAATAATTAACTTTCACGGCCCATTGGCTGTCAAGAATGACATAGTTCGCACCGCGACGGCTACAGTTATGAGACAAGAGTAGAATAACTGTATACCTTTCTAGGCCTATTGAAAGGCGGTATAGACAAAACTACCTATATAGTTACAAAGAAGCATTAAAAGCAAGTAGATAAAGTCCGGGCATAGTCAGACGCCGCACAAGATCCTCATCTATTCCCATTGCGCACAGAACAACAATCGTTTTGGAACAAAGCTTGGATAATCTCGATGCCAAAAGCCAAGCTCGACTGCGCGGTGAATACCGCAAGTTTTCTCGATACATTGTCGGGGAACTCGCCTCCTCTCCGGAAGCTAAAACTCGCTAGATTAGCAGCCCTCTGACGGAAGCGTAGAAACGCGGCTGGTTGGGATGAATACGATTATCGCCGCCGCCGCGATAACGGTTATCCGCTCCGTGTCACCTCCCTACTCTCTCTTCTTCGCACACATAGGGGGATTTCAATTTCCACGCGTTCGCGCGCCGCTCGAAATTCGATAATTCCGACGTCGACGACGCTCCTAATAAGTCCTACCTCTCCTCCGTGCACAGTCGCGTTAATTTAATGGGCCGAGGGGCAAATAACGCCGGACCACTGCAGTATTGTTCTCTCTCTCTCTCTCTCTCTCTCTCTCTCTCTCTCTCTCTCTCTGCGAGTAATGGCTACAGTAGCTATCCGCTTTTCTCGTTGGTGCTCGGGTTAATGCACTTGGATCCTCGCGATTGCATACGCGCATTCTCGAGAGGGCCTTGTTACACAAGAATGCTCGCCGCTCTGGCTAATGGACACTATATATACTTGAACAACGTAGTCACTATATATCTGCATTTATTTTTCATTTTCGATCAAGAAATGAATTATTCTATTCTAAGAAGCAATCAGTCTTCCTAATCATCAATTTCTCAGTTGTGATGAAAAAAAAATTGCGCCACCCTCTTTTGACGCCCAAATCGTCGGTCTGCCGTAGCGCCGTGGTGTAAATTAAAAACGAAACGAGAAAAAGTGAAGCATCCCTTGGAGGAAAAGCAAGCGGAGAGGGAGAGCAAAAGGAAAAAAAAATGTATAAGAAAGCAGCAACGGGTACATGTATAATACGAGGGAAGTCCCCCATTAATTCCGTCTTCCCGTCGAATTTCTTCAAGCTGCTGCTGCTGCTGCTGTGTCGAAATTTCACAGTCTCGCCTTCCACTCTCGTTATCCCTTTCGCAGCTGCCTCCGCTGAGGTCGAAGGAAGAGGGAGTATCTGTCTCTCGAGTGAGCAGCCGCTCGGAGTAATATCTCGCGCGAACGGGTGCGTAGGTATATACAATATACATATATATACAGTAGGTGGCTGCTACTACTATACTCTTTCGGCGCGACTGTTGATTAAATTCCGGATAAAATTTAGAGCCTGCGAGAAACGCCTGCTGCCAGCCGGTATTTCATATGTATTAGGTGCGAGATGCTTCTTAGGGATTGCGAGTGAGAAAGAGGCTGTAGGCTAATTGAATTGGTTACAACAAAATACAGAACAGATTCGAGTGTCGGAATGTTTAAAATATAAAAGAACTATATACATATATGTATACCAACCTGTCTCTCAGTCTCGAGCGTCAGATGTGTAATCATTAACAACAGGAGACAGAGGGAGCTTTGTCAGCGCGCGACTTGTATTCGCAAGTTCGCGCATAAGCCTTTCTGTGCGTGTCATGTTTGTCGTCGCAATGCCCGTAATATCTGCTTTTGGCCTCCGACGAGATGAGGTTTCGCACTGAGAAAGGTAGCAGCAGCAGCAGCAACGCAGACACACAGAGAGAGCGACGACAGATACGTTGGCGCAGCGAAATGAAGTTCAAGCGAAATTGCTCCACTTGTCCTCTCTGTCTCTCTCTTACTCGCAATTTCGAATTTTTTCCGAGGCAGCCTTTTTGGCTCGCGATTCGTCCCTCTACATGTCCGTTTTAATAAACGCGACCGGCCCTTGATTAATGCGACAATGAATTCACGCGGCAGAGAGGGAGAAGAGTGTTTGATTAATGGTAGGTGCCCGCAGTGACGGATTAAGTTATTGGCCTCAAGGTGAAGAAACGACCTAATTGTCCCGGGGATTTAATTAAATTTCGAATAAAAGAGAGGTATGGTACTTCGGTTAAACAAACATATCGCGTTTCTAAATATAATAAGCCGCAGCGCTCGAGTATAATCAAATCATTCCCGCCCCGCTGCAGGAAAATGAGATAAGCAAACGGAACGCTCGTTTTAACATTACACAAGGGATGAGCTTGCGGGAGAGAGAACCGCATACATTTGCAGGAGCGATCAAGCGCCATTTCAACTTGTTTTCAGCTCTTGTCCAAAGACAGAGAAAGAGAGAGAAAATAACCGATTGTTTTTCCTTTTCCTCTAATTGCAGGTTCATGCTGGATCCTTTACAGCAGTGTCCTCGCGGTGCTGACGGCGGCGGCGCTGTCCTGTCGACAGAGCGAGTTCCAGTGCTCCAACGGCCGCTGCATCGGTCTTAATAAGGTCTGCAATCTCGTCGACGATTGCGGCGATAAAAGCGATGAACAACAGCAGTGCTCGCGTGAGTAGAAAATTCTTGTACCTTTTCTTTTTTGCGCGCGCGCACTCTAGCTTGCTCTTCGTCTTTTTCTTTTCCTTTAATGACGACGAAGCGCTCTCCTCATCGCTTAACGAGGAGAAGACCTTAATTGCAGGTTGTCTTTGATAAGGCGAACAAAGCTTTTATCACCGTTTATTTACGAGAGCTTGTTGTTTTCATGCTCAGTGAATATCCATGCATTATATATATATACACATACCGATTAGCTCTGTAACGTATAAATAAACGCGAACATAGAAAAAAAAAGTGTTAAGTTCCGAACGAATAAATACTCTCAAAAATGGATAACCCAGTGCAGACATTGTTTACAAAATTCGCGATAGCCTCGTCGAGCAGTCAATCATCCGAGGCAAAGAGATAAAAAAAGAAGAGTTACACATCGAAACGCGATTTATCAAGACATCAAAAGCCGAGGAAAACAAATCAAACTGCCTTATCGAAGCAAGTCTCGGCAACTTCCGTCTAATTTTCTTCGCTGTATTCGCGAGTCGAGAAAAATCCGAGACAGCCACATAAACACAAGATAAATAGCCCCCGGGGCTGGCTCGCGTGTTGTTATCTCGCTTACTCACACACACACACACACAACAGCACGTCGCTCGCTTTCAGCGGCAGCCGACGATATAATTCATTGGCTATACTATCCTATACTACTGTTCGCGCGATGGACGATTTGAGATTGATGCGCGGCCACGGGGGCGCGAAAAACAATTAATCGCGGCAACGATACGGCTGCTCGGTCATCAAAAACTCGTCGGGTATTCATCTCTCCCTCTCTCTCGTGTCTTTCGATTGGCGAGCGTTGCGCGCGTGGATTAAAATTTGTATTGTATTCGTGCGCTTTGAAGTTGGAATTTATACTCGATTAGATCCTTTGATCGCGAACCGGTGTTGTTGTTGTTGTTTTTTTTATTGCTTTATATCGAACGGGTTTTCTGTGTCGTTTGTTCAAAAGCAAAGTAGTCCAAGTCGCGGCTGACTAAACCTGCAGTTTACTACTCGCAACTGAAAGCTCGAAAAACTAAGGCAGCAGAGCGAACTTTTCCGATATACTCCGGGCTTTTAAATCCAGAACTCGAATTGCAGACGGCCTTATTACGTAACAAAAATATATATATATCTGCGAAGGCTACTTGCCGAATCCAACTGATGCTATATACGTATATATGTATATATACTTGCTCGGAGTCCCGCCGCGTCTATTGCCCATTGTTTCTCGTTCATTCGATACTAGGTATATGTATATATCCTATTGAGAAGTTTAAAACAAGCAGCCATTGAAGGGAATAAGAAAAAGTCTGCGCTCGACCAGCAATCTCGTTTTGGCATTCGAACGAGCTCTACCTTGGCTGGAGAAATAGAACTTTTCTGGAGAGGAGCAATTTTCCACGAGGGAAAAGAGCCGCTTAATTCGACCACGAAATGTTTGCACACGCGACCTGGTTCTCTTCGAGATGCTGTAATTTAGTATAATACAGAGAGCAGAGCGACGGCGGGAACAATTATTTCCCTCAGTTTTAATTGGAAGTCGCATAACTTCAAATGGAAATTATTTTATCGATATATAAGTAATTAGTTTATTTTTCAATCTCAACGGGAGCTGATGTACCGGGACGTAAAGAAATTCGCAGCACACATTAATTAAAAAATTAATAAAATAAAATCGATGAACTCGCGCATAAAATCTCCGTCGTTTCGATCTAGACAAAAAAAAATACTCGCTAATTGCCAGCCTTAATTGGCCCCATCGGATATAACTCATAATCGCGTGGAAAACATAATTCATCTCGCTCAGCCGCAAGTGTATCTATTGGAATCGTGACGCTACATCGAGCTCTTTGCGTGTGCCTAATATATATTCCTCGAGGTCGTCGTCTTCTGAAAGCGAATATTTCGCTTTACGAGCGAGATATCGTACGCGCCGAAAGATGAGATAGTCTAGAATTAAAATTTCACGTTGTCTTTGACGCGGATTAAACTAGGCTGCGATTGTTAGCTGTCGAGATACGCGGAGGTGATTATGAATTAAAAAATGTATGTTTCTATATAATTCTAGCACTACGCAAGTAGTCAAGATACGAACGTTACCTTTTAATGTTTCACCGGAAACCTTGAGTTGACGTTAAATGAGCTATATACAGACGCGTTTGTCACGCGTTTCCAGAGCGTGCGCAATTTATTTAGAATCAAGGCTATATCCAGCTGGTCATCTCTCGTGTCAGTGTAAAATTTTAATAAGGCTCGCAAATAACGCGTACGTAGAAAATAAGCCACAGATCGATATACCACTCCATTTTATCCAAGCGTTTATATTCAGTGTCGACACGTCGTTCTCTTCTACGAATAGCAAAGCCGGGAAAATTAATCGCTCGTCGAACATACCGCTCCTATCGATCAAAATCCGTGGCGCGCAATTCCAATTATACAACGCTAATCAAACAAATGAACTACCGCGGCAAAATCTATTATTAAAACCAGAGTCAATCAGTCGCTACCCGTTCCATAGGTGTATATATATATAGGTATACAGGTAGTAGCCGCGCGGTTGCCAAATTTTCTAGCCGCGAAATAAAGGAAAACACGATATATCGATCGCGCGACCGCAAAAAGAGAAGCGAAAAATCGAGCGACGAACGAAGGAAAAAAACGTGGTAGATAGATAGATAGATAAGAGAGAGAGAGAGAGAGAGAGAGAGAGACGAACAAATCCGAGGCTGCGGAATCGTGAAAGCAGTGCAGTAGCCGCTGACCACTTGATTTATCGGCTCTCGAAAATTGATATCGCGCGCGCGACCGGCAAAAAGAGACCGAGCGCACTGGCTATATGTGTATACACACCAAGGCACGTACGATCCGTATATATATATATATATCGACGAGGAAAGTTCTGCGCTGTTCCTTTGCTCGGGCCACACGCCGCTTATACACTTTATCGCGGCGGTCTATGTACGTGCAAGGAGATATACACCGGGCTTAAAGAGACTTTGGGCGTGTATGTTTTCGCGATATATATATATAATAAGATATAGAAAGTTCATGTGCAGCCTTTTTGGGGAGAGAGATCCGGACAGAAAGAGAGAGAGAGAGAGAATTGGCGAGCAGCCAAGAGATCGTATGTATGGTATTCATGCACACGTGCGCTAATACCGAGAGCCAGACTTTTATTTCGGCTGCGAAAATTCAGCGACGTACTACTGCAGCCGAACGCATTTGCGATGATTGCGCGCGGGCCTGAGGCAAATGGAATAACACATCCTTCACTTCTACACATAGAGAGAGAGAGAGAGAGAGGGAGGTCATCAATCCGAGCTTCAATTGAGGATGGCTCCTTTACAGAGCGCGCGCGCCATTCTCTGCTCTCTGTTCTGCAGCGTCGAGTTTGGAATTGGGATAACAGAAACTCGAGCATGCATGTGTGTGGGGCCTCTCTCTCTCTCTCTTGCGAGCCTCTTGCCGGCTCTCTGTTTCGACTGTTTGACCTGCTACTGCTGCATAGCTCGCATACCTACTACCGCTAGGCTGAGCTAAAAAAACTTTGAATAAATCGTTGTACGGATTGGAAAAGGAGATATTTTTTAGTTTCAAAAATTTGCGCGGTGTCAATGACCTCTTTTTCAAAAAAAGCTTCGCGACCTACTTCCCGAAATGATAACGAAAAGTAGACCTAGAAAAGTTTCGAAAGTAGAGCTGCAGAACCAATACCCTTCCGCACCAAAGTACAAAAAAATAACACGAATCCTTTGCGCGCGCGTACCCGGATATAGAGAGTCAAATATATGGGCGAATAACATTTTTTATATTTCTATACGAGTAAAACTGGGTCGGATCGCACGTATATGCATCATATGTTTGCGCGAATCGTTCGCGTTTTACTTTCAGTATAGTATTCGCAATAATGTAAAAGTTTGGAAATAAAGTTCCTCGCTGTAAATATTTAAGCGGCACTAGGCTAGACTGTTTTTCAAGGTATAGTTCACTTATAGACAGCTACTGCAAAAGTACGAATAACTCGCTGTGTTTTATTCAGTTTGCGCAAATGGGCTGCAACATCACACACAAAACGGCAGTTTAAAATACGACTATGGCTTACAAGATACAAAACCGAAAACTCGAGCGCTAATTAATCTTCAAAGCCGCAAGCTCGACGCGTGAAATAGGCGAAGCTATTTTCCTTTAACGCTCGCGCCGCCGATGTAAAGAGCTCTATATCCTAAGCAAAGTGCTACATGCACTCTTTTCATTAAAAATTCGCAGTCCTGGAATCTCCCCTCACTCGTCGACTCTTCCGCGCAAGCTTAATGGAATTAAAACGATCCCGTTTTTACTCTCCTTACCCTCCGCCCACTCATATATACATATATACCTATGAGATGGGAAATGAAGCACCGGCCGAAAAAGAAGTAGCGGCAAACTAACCGCTCGGACACAGAGACTACTGCAGGAGATAGAGAGAAAGACGTTCCGCTAACGGAGAGAGTCCATTTCGAGGCCGGCGTCGGGGATTTCGCGCTCCAATTCTTTCCGAGGCCGTTATTTTAATGGCTGCAGCGGCATATAGAGCAGCAGCAGCAGCATCCGCCATTTGGAATTCCAGGCGGCCGCGTGAAAATTGAAAGAAAACCGCGCGCACGCGGCGGCATTCGTTATTTATTACGATTTCATTTTGGCCTGCGCTGTTTTTGATGCGCTTGCATATTGCATGGGCGCAACTCTCTCCGCGGGGGAAATGAATTTCCGACTTCTGAGGCGTGAGAGATAAGAGCCCTGCTGCTGCCCGAATGTCGAGAGAGACGCTCTTTTAATGAGGCGAGACTGAATTTCGCCCACTGACTCCCTCGTCTCTGTCAAAGCTAGCAGACACTTTTTTCCTTGGCTCTTTATTATTGTTATAATTGTACAATATCGTAAATTCAATAAAAAAGCTCGCACGCCGGCACGTATATTAATCCAGAACACTGTATATCCTAGATATAGCGACGAATTAATAGCGAAAGTTTCGAGGCTTCAATATTGCCGCGTTGCGTTGAGCTGCAAGCTCTCGAGAGTATACAAGCAAATCAAACTGGCAAACACGACTGTAATCTCACGTAAGCGAGCGAAACGAAAAAAGTTTGGGCAAAGAGGAGCTACGCCTTTAATTTCGAGCGCGAGCGCATACAATGGTCGTCGAGTTAATCGAGTGCTCCATAAACTTTGAATTTTTACGATTCGAGCGGGGAGTGCTTTGGGCTACAAGAGGCTATTGTACGAGCTTTTTGTTATGTATCGTACTGTGCTTTTTAGTAAAATAAATTAAAGCGAGAGAACGTAATTAAAAAAGAGCTTTGTGAAGTATAATACGCGTGACGCGACTCGCATGTCACACAATATAAATTGTTAAATTTCGCTTTGAAGTTGTAACTTTTCGGCCGTAGGAACAATTCCTCGTGACGTGAATGCCCCGGGGAAAAACTTTATATGTCCGCAGTCGGAGAGACAGAGGAGAGTGAGTTGGAAGAGCCCTGGAGAAGCGTTTTTAGTCTCGGAGGGTCCGCAGGAAATTAATCGATTTAATAAAGTCACGCGCGGTCTCTATCTGCGATGTAGGACCGCTTTCCTCGCTAATGAAATTATTTTTATTTCACACCCGCGAATATTTTCAAGCCGCAGAGTGTATAATGTATAATTCATCATCAAAATCCACAATTATGACACGGAAATAACCTGTTATCCCACCGAGGCTCGAAAATATTTGTCTCGACACGTTACACGCTTGCTTAGCCTGCATCGATAGAATATAATCGCAGTCTCGGCTGATCGGAAAGCGATTCGATCCCTCATATTTGCCAAGTCGGAAGGATCGAGACGGTCATATCCGTAGCGAAGTAACGACTTATGCAAACGGCCGCTTGTATTTACTCGGCGAATCTCCCGTAAACCGGTCGCGCTTCAAGCTCCCGCGACGGTGGCAAAATAAACGCGTCCTAAGCAGCTTGCGAGCGGCCTGAGAGTTGACAAGCAAGCCGGGCTCCGCGGGCCTGGGATTACGCGAGCGTTATACGGCATAAATGCAAATTCGCCGGCGTGAGACCCTAACCGAGTATGAAACGACGTTTGCTCGCGAGCTTACACAATGACTCAATTATACGAGACGGCCTCTCTGCATCCTATAGCCCTATACTGTATGTACGTCTCTTGCGAACTTGCACCAGATTTATTTGTCCCTCTCTAAAAGCCTGAATTAATATAGAGAGAATTTGAATTTTTGCCCTGCGAATCTCTTCACTGCACACACACACGGTGGAGTGTTATATAACGAGCTTCGGTTAATTGAATACACGAAGAGAGAGAGAGAGAACTCGAGTAAACTCGAAGAAAGTTCAAGAGTATGTATATATTATGTAGAACTACTCTTCTTCGCGCTTAACGAGACGTTTCCTACCTTCTATATACTGGCAGGTCCATTCGTTTCTGGGACTTATAAACGCTTTGAAAAAAAAAGTTGTGTACTTATCGCTCGAAAAAAAAGAAAGAAGAAACAGCAGAGCGCGCGAAACTCAAACAAACGAATTCTACAGAAGCGCGAGCGCGAACTTCTCAAATATTTATAAATCCCAGCCTGAAAAGTTCCTCATATTTTAAGAGCCGGCGCAGAAGAAAACTCCGGCCAGCTTCTCTCTTTGTCTTTCCGTCTTATTTGCCGGGCCGGATCTCCATTCTTCGTCCGCGCAGGTGGCCGCTGTGCAGCCTGGATATAATGTATGCGCGCGGATCGAGAAGCGAGAGAAACTTGCTGAAGGATATAGAGCTTTGGCCGGAAATAGAGAGGAAAAGGAGTCGGCGGTGCCTGTTACTCGCAGGGCTTTTTGATTGTTTGTTCCTCTTTGGGGGATTGTTCGTTATACTTCGGGGCTGCGGGGAGCTTGAATCGATCTACATTTTGTCTGGGTGTGAAAAATGTGTGGTTTGTTTTTTTTTTCTTCAAAATTTCAATGCGATTTCGAAAAGAGCACACAGAAGCTTTTACTATAAAAGTGCAGCTCTTTTTACTCGGGATGCATAAAGCGACGAGAGGGAGTAACTTCTCCGTTACATTCGCGACGCTGCAGAGAAGCTCTTTCTTCTTCCGCCGCCGCGAGAGTTATACGTGCGTGGCATTCGTTCGCGAGCCAACTTTCGTGTCTCTTGGGAATCGAAAACTATCTGTTTTCGGCGAGTTTCTCGATTCCATTTTATACAATGATGATGATGTTCAAGAAAATAGGCTTAATCGTCGAGATTTCAAAGCAGCAAACGAGAGTGTATACACGAGCTGACGCGCGAGGAAGAGCGATGGCTAGGTAGCCGTCAGTATATACATCGCGCTCTACTTGCTCCAACGCGCGGCTGAAAGTAAGTAACTCATCAGTTATAGCGGCTCGCGTTGATCGATAAATTCCTGTACGTATATCGAGCATTTTCGTATATAGGATGGATTATACGAAAAGTGCAGTCGAGTTTCTCCCTTGATTAGAGTAATTTTCTCGGGGTCATCGTTCCCCGATCACATATATATATATATAGACGCGCCGACGAGGCTGTACCACGGCAGTGATAGAAGTCGGTCATGCCTAGTCAGAGCGAGAGCTCAGTGGAGCGAGTGCGAAATTGGTCGGATACACGTTGTGGAGTCGAGTCGAATGAAAGCTTTGGCTCGCGCGCAGTAGCTTCGCTCTATAATCCGGCTATAATTATCCGGCTAACGGAGAGCGACTATCAATATTTTGCTGTTCCCTATCTCTCTCGGGACGGATAATGATAGACGTGCTCTCGATGTGATAATTTCCCCACAGTGGTAGAGGCGCACACCGAGAGGTGCTGGTAGATTATTAAAGCTCTGCTGATATAGCTTGTCGCAAAATTATACTTGAAATTGTATTTTTCATGTTTTTCCTGCATTCGAGGAAACGCTTTGAGAATCTACTGCGAAAAAACTTTGAATGCCATATAGAATTCGCTCAGACAGTATTTTATACCACAAGCTTCATCTTTCAGACACTCGCATCCAAAGGACTGTCGCGCGGAATCAACGCGAGATAATGAACAAAAAAAAAATAAAAGAACAAGGAGTCCGCGCATCCCTTTCGACTCTTTAAACACATCCGCGAAGCCAGTCAGTCAGTCGCGTCTGGCTTTACAGCTCGGCGCAGACACGAGAGCCGAGAAAAAAATCCTCGGGATAAAGAGTAGTGTGTCGCGTGTTTATATATATATTTTTTCGACGATAGAAATGTCGCGCGCGCTTGCAAAGTCAGCCACATCAAAAACACTGCTTTATCTTGTTTTTCTTTCACTGCCGCTACTGCCTCATCCGCGACGACGCTTATCTCTCGACGCTCTTATATAATACTTTGACTATCCGGGCGTTTGTAAACTTAATCTTTTATTTCAGCGCGGGCTCTTTGAATCCTTGAATAAGCGCAGACGATGCAAATGAGCGTAAACTTTTGTGTTATACTCGGTTAATTAAGTAAACTTAACGGTATACATACAATTCGGGATATAGATCTCGGCATTAATGCATCCGCAATCCATATAAGAGTATTCCCTGAAGCAGCATCAGCGGTGGAGATTAGATGTGTATACGAGTCCGATAATTCCATGGAAGCAGAGAATCCCATCGGTCTGCCGCGTTGGTGGTGGTGGTGAAGCAGCTCGAGTGCCCGTCGCAGCCGTATATATAGAGCGCGGTTGTGTAGCCTCGGCAACAGCCAGGAATCCAGCCAGCTATTGTCGGCGTTCGCCGTGTCGCCGACCTTCCCTGCGCACGATGATACAGGCGGCCGATCTACATTTCCCTATACTATCTGCAGTATAGCCCCTTCCGATGTGTAATGCGAGAATGCGCCGTGATTTGGTCGCTTGAATGCATCCCTACAGCGATGACTAATGCATTTATCGAGGTTTCTTTTATGCCTCGGAACTATAGGTGTTTCAATTTGCAGCTGAGAAGCAAGTTAAGCAAAGTATACGTACTTTGACAAAAAGTTAGCTATAATCCCAGCTCGACATCCTCCGAAGCCGTAGAATGAGACGGGACGTAAAGTTGGCCTCGGTATATAGAAAGAGCGATTCCAGAGAAGCCCTCGGTATAAGTATAACTCTGTTAGATTTCATCCGAGGATTGAGAAAAAAAGCTTCCCAAAGCTTCTACCCTTTGCGTGAGTTTTAATTCCGCGTTAATTCGTGTATATGGATCGCGTGCGCGCTGCAGTCGCGTCTCTCTGCTGCAGTATAACGTAAACCAATTTTGTCCTCGATCACGGCGCAACGAACAGATTTGACAAGAAAAATATACTGTCTAATAGCTCAGCTGAGAAAAACAAACAACGCACCCGCCCAAGAACAACTTTCTTATCTCAGCCAGTTAACTTTTATGGAATTAACTTTTATGCAATAGCGAAAATTGCGATGCCTATCTGGCCGGGTCATCTTGACCCGTCGGATTCATCGCGATAAAGTTTTACTCGCGGCCATCGAGAGAGAGAGTGGCGCGTATGCCAGCTGCCGTAAAAGCTGAGGCGATGCGTCGGCGAAATGAAAAAGCAGATGAGCCACGTGAGCAGCTGTGTCTATACTTTTGTGTCGAAAATACGCGGAAATATTTCAGAAATTTCGGCATTTTGTTAAAGTATAAAAGCTCTTTTTGGAAATACCGATAGCGACATCACAAGCCTCTTAATCTGAGCTCAACGTCCTAGCGGAAAATTAGCAGGCAAGCCGGTATATATAGGTATAGGTGTATCATTGAAAGAGTTACGAGCGTATATAGCGCAGTTGCTAAAGCGGGCAAAAACCCGACATAAATCACGAGCTTCTTCTCCGCCGCGGATAAGGAGCTCGGGAAAACGGGATAAGAAGCGCATACGCCATAAAGCGTAAATAGAAAAAAAAAAGACGAAGAAGGAGAGAAAGAAAGAGAAAAGCCCGCTTGTAGGAAAGAGAAAAAGTGTGAGCTGGCTTGAGCAGCATTGAGATTGAGATGGTGTTCTGGTGGCTTTGTGTTGCAGCATGCAACAGAACGTACTACGGGGACGTCGGCAAGACTTACGACCTCGAGCTGCATCGTCCGAAGGAAGACAAGGTGCCTTACATCTGCAGGCTCACGTTCAGCGCACCCGGCGGCGATCTCGGCGATATTGTTCAGGTAACGCCTCTCAGTTATTCTACTTTCCCCCGTCCTCTGCTTTATTCCGCGCTTATTTCCACACTCGAATTACGTCTGATGTGATAATGATCGTCCGCTATCGAAAAAGTCCCGACCTTTCAAACGCGTTTCGCGCGCGAGATGTCCGTTTTAATCCTCGAGCTTTCGACGAACAGCGTAAAAACTGAACCGGCGCGCGAGCCAGTCAAATCCCTCTGTGGAATTAACGTTGGAATTTTTTAATAACGCCGTCGGTGCGTATACCAGCGCGAACAATAACAAGAGCTACTGCTGCTGCGAGAGAGAAAAATATGACAAAAGGCCGAGGAGAGAAATTCATGCGCTCTTTCACGGGACTTTTCGAATGACCAAACGCGAGATCGTAATTGTATGTACTGAAGCGCCTTAATTAACAAAAAAATTGCATTGTCATTCTGCTAATTAAAATTCCCGCTGATAAAGGCAGCCCCGAGCAATTCACTCTTCAAACTTTTAATCTCTGCGGAATCCTATTAATCAGCATTGTTCTTTAGAAGAATAAACGCTCAATACGTGTGCCCCGCAGCGTTTTGCAAGCTCGATTACCCTCTCGTCAAAAACAGAAAGTCAAGAGCAAATATACAACAGAGAGTACACAGAGCGAACCAGCGCGCAACGCCGATATATATATGCCATCGTCAGAATTGACCCATTTCTCTTTCTTTCTGACAAACGTATACACGGAGCTGCGACACTGCACAGACGCGATACACAGATCCACTTTCGAAATTATTCGAACTTTCGCGGCTGTCTCTTATATATATATATAAAAATGCAGGAGCTAGTCCGTAAAGTAGATATCTCGTCGCGCACAACGCATCTTCTTTTTTCCTAATGTAAACCGCGCGCGCGCGCGCGCTAAGTGCAGAGTGAAGAGCATTGTCGAGCTTTCGTTCCTTGTGTAGTGTTTCTCTGATGCTTTGTATATGCGCGAGCGACGACCCGTACTTATATATGCATATAGCCACCGCTGTGTTTTCGCTCTCAGGCTTTTACCTAGAGAACTGGGTCAGCGCTCGATCGAGGATTTCGATTCGAAGATGCTTTTTTTTTCAAAACGCCTATAGCCCTCCCCTAGGGCCCACAAGCATCCAATGATATAATAGCTAAGATACTCGCTCGGAATTGCAGCTGACGTTCGACAGCTTCACGCTCGGGAAATTCGTGTCGTTCACGGCGGCAGGTTGCCCGGACGGCTCGCTCCAGATCTCGGAGGCGAATCGGCCGGACGTCGGGGGCCACTGGTGCGGAACGTCCCGGGGACCGGCCATCTACTACAGCGAGACCTCTGCCGTCTCGATAACGCTGCGGCTCCTCAGGCTCAGCAAGGACCAGACGGGATTCAATTTCGACTTTCGCATGGCCTACAAGATGATTCGACGCTCCGACGCCGTTGTCCGCTACCAGAATCCCTTTGTTGGTGAGTCATATACATACGTTATCGATGGTTTTCCAAAGTCGCCCGATCGATTTTCCTGCGACCGCAGACAGTCGACGAGTGCAGATATACACTCTCGAAACTTTGGTCCTTTGTACAGGCGTAACCGAGCCGACGACTCCGACGAGCACTAGTCGTCCGACGACGTCTCCGAGCTCGAACCTCACGACCGCTTCTAACGGCAGCAGTAGTAGCACTACCACATCAAAGTCTGCGGCCACCTCGAAAGCAGCCTCCGGCAAGTCGGGCAAGACGACGCCGATGCCGACGACCAGGATACCGCCTACGGCCCAGATCGAGCCTACTACGAGGAAGCCAAGCCCCGAGCAGTACTTGGGCGAGCTCATATCCGGCACCTACTGCTCCAAGACCTTCAGCGACTGCGACAAGAAACGCTGCCGACTCCAGTCGCCCAACTTTCCCGGACTGTATCCGAGGAATCTCACCTGCTACTACGCGGTACGTAATATATACATAGGTATTTTACGTATAATATATCCAATATGGAGTGTAACTTTGCAATCTCTCGTTTAATAGATTCGGCAGCACGAAGTGCCCGAGGGGAAGCATCCTTTAATATCGGTGAGGCAGCCCCGGGGTCAGTTGATCGCAGTGCGCTCGAAAGCACCTACTCAAGGCGAACCTCCTCCTCGAGAGCTTCGGCTTTGGAACGACTGCGACATCGTCAAGGTATACACAATATATCTTACCGCATGCATAGACATTGAATTGCAAAACTATAATGCACCGACACGACGACAGGATCACGTGACGATCTACGACGGTTACAACACGATGGAGCCGGTGATACTCAAGTTCTGCGGGGGCGGCGAGCCTCTGCCGGAGGTCGTCAGCAGCGGCAAGGATCTCCTGGTCGTGTTCACGAGCTCGCCTTACGGCACCTTTCTCCACCCGTCACCGGCCCACTCGCTTCACGGCTTCCAGCTGGACGTGCAGGTAACTTTATCCCCATACACAGTTATTGGGTTGTATAATTCACGATTCGACTGGCGCAGGTGAAGTTCGTCGACGCCAACTCGTCGACGTACGTCAAGAGCAAGCGCTGCGAGTTCTGGCTGCGCGGCAATACTGGCGGTGTGCTGAGCTCGCCTCGACACTCGCTGCCTCGAAACAGCACCTGCCTCTATCACCTGCGCGGCGAGGGCAGCAGCTTCCCGAGCCCGACGTCGCCCCGACCGATACCCAAGTTCCCGACCAAGGCCGACATCAAGTGGGGCCGACAACAGCCCGTAGTGCCGCAACCCCAGTTCCGCGTCTGGCTCTCGATCCTCAAGTTCCACGTGGGCGCAGCCTATCCCAACGTCGCCGACGACGAGTGCTCGACCACGCTCAAGGTCTGGGACGGCGAGATGATGCCGCTCTCGGCTGCCGAGTGCAACGACATCAGCTGGTACGATTCTTATATTCTCTTATAACCATTAGCTGCAGCACACTCAATATCGATCCTACGATTGCCGCTGCAGCGAAAAGGAGGAGAGCCCGATGCCGCAGCCGCTGAGCAGCAAGTCGTCGAGCAAGTCGAGCAAGTCGTCGAGCAAGTCGTCCGCTCCACAGGCAGCCAGTCGTCTGGCAAGTAACACAACGCTCCTGGCTCGCTACTGCAAAGACAAGGTGCCTCGCAGCTGCGACCACGCCATCTTTCAAAACACCAGCCGTCCCTGCTCGCTCGGCGAAAGCTTCGTGTCGACCGGCAGCAGTCTCACCATCGAGATTCTCGTCACCGAGACTACAGCCCTCAGGCGAGTGCGCGATATAAGAGTATTTTCATCTCGCAGCCGAAGAAGCAACTCTCGCAGCTCTCTTTTTTTTCCTACTCGCTCTCCGCACTTTATCGTCGAGCGCTGTTCTCCGCCGCCGCCAAGTGCTCGCGGGGGTTTTACTTTCAATGCTGGCTCTTTCTCTCTTAAAAGGAGAAACACCTATAGGCTGCGGAGGGCAAAAAACGCGAAAGTGCGCGCAAGTGGATTTCTATCGGCGATAAAATCGGTCAATCGGCGCACAATAAAAGCTCGACGCGAGAACGAATGGATTCGCGTCCAAGTCGTAAAATTAGAAGCTTAAAAAATTTAACCCTTTTATACTTATTTCGAGCTCTCAAAGGACGGCGCGAGTGTAGCAGCTCCTCTGTACTCTCGACTCCTCTACTTGGCGAGATGATTAAATCATCTTGCCGCGAGAGAAAAATTTAACGTCCTTCAAGTTTAGCAAAGTAAGAGCCGAGGTCCTCTTCCTATATTAAGTCTGCAGCGTCAAAGGTTCCTTTTGAGGTTTCCCCGTTATACGGAAGCGGGAAAACAGCCGAGTCGCCAAGTCGCGAGATCGAGACTAGCTTACTTAGACGAAAGTTCCTTAACCGACCGACTCGTCTGGTTTCGTCAATGTGTTGTGTATGTGTGTGTTTGAACTTAGGCGGAAATAGCAAGTTTCTCTAAGGGCGCGTGTATGTACGAGGCTGCTTTTATTTTAGTCAAGAATTTCCAGGGAGTCTCAGCGTAACTCTCGCGCCGGGCGAGGAATTTGTGAACTATACCTGCACGCGCTTTCGAAATTCGAGCGGGAAGATGAACAATCGTAGTTTACGCAGAATTTAATTATAACATTCTCAATTTTCCGAGTGCGCGCAAAGCTCATATCTCGGGTGAGAATTCGTAAAAGTTGAGTCTAGCTTTAATTTTACGCGTCAAGCGCGACATGCCCTTTTATCTCCGTCTCTCTCTGGCCTTCTGCCGCCAACAGCACTCGCTCTAAAGTACTGACCCTTTATATGCGCGCAACGCCTACCCCCACAGCACTCTTGCTTGATTTACACACACACACACACACACACATGCAGCTGCAGCGCGTATAACCTCAAAGCAGTCGCAGCGTGCGGAATTATACCGTCTAAATAATTTACAGCTTTCTCTTGTCGTTCTCCGATTTTCAAACCGGTAATTAATCAGCCAACTTTTCGCTCTCTCTCTCTCTCTCTCGCAAATGAAATTTCAACCTTTTCATACATACAAGCTTTCAAAACATTTTATATTTATCAGTCGATTTTCCCGCCGTACATATAAACGAGAGCTTAAAATTAACAGCCTCCCCATTACCAGCAGCAGTCGTCGCTTCATATCAAATACCCCGTTCTATATACATGTGTATCTATATAGGTATAAGCGAGAGTTACGTCTGGAAATCGACTGCTGCGAAACTGTAGCACTATCGCGTATATATATAAAATCGTTCGAGACTCGGATTTCATTCCGGTCTATATAGCTATATATAGTAGAGAGTATGGAGAGAATTTGATAACGGCAATGAATTTTTTTTATGCAGGCCGCTGGACTTTCGCGCTCTGTTCGAGTTCGTCGACCTGTACCAGGACGGCGACCCCTATGGCAACGCAGCCTGTTCACGAGTCTTCTACAGCAGGAATCGAGACAGTTATCCGGACAGGACATTTCGTGCGCCCAGGGATATCTTCCTGTATGGAAGGGGTGGAGCGAAGAATTTGAGGTGAGTTATTGATTTGGCCGACACGCTTTGCAATCGATGCTTTTTTTTTCGTTTTTACATGTTATTTATAACGACGCTGCACGAGAGTCGAAAAAAATATAGTATTTTTACTCAGAAATGAATGTTTTGATTGATGGAAACTATAAACAACGAGCCGCGCAAATTAACTAAAAACAATTCAATCTCTCGCGCAAAGTTTTATCTATAATCCTTTAACAACGCGACTAACTGGCTAACGCAGAAAGAAAGCGAGAAAGGGCAGCGTAGCGTATATTAGGCGTCGTATATAGCGCTCTCTTGCGAGCATCTGCTCTCGCTCTTCCGCGATTTCGCGAGATCGACGCACACGACGCGCGCTTCATGGCGCGTGCACAGTCAGATATTCCGGCTTAAACTCCATAAAGTATCGGTCGGCCTTTATGGAGCTCGTAAAGCGGCCTTTTACGAGCTCAGCCGGCGAGTTTCACGCGCTCTCGCTATAGACGTCTTCGCGAGAGCCAGGAAATCACATCGCGAATGAAATCGAGGATATACCCAATATATATGCTGGAGATCGAAAAATATATCGGCGAAAGTGATATTCGATGAGAGAGCAACTATTCGCGGTGGCGTTTATCGGAGAAAATCGAATCCATTAGTAAGTAGGGCCAAGTATAAATCGATGCGCCGCCGCACATCCGTCCCAGCATCAGCTCGTAATCGCCTAGGCACAAAGCGAACAATCGTCGCTCGATCACGGAAGCAGCTCTCTCCATGCAGTGTAACGAGCCGCGAGCCTCCTATATGTGTATGTGTGTGGGTGGAGAGCTCGTCGTCGAAGGAGCAGACTGGCTTCGTCGTTAACGATTCAGGACCTCCCGTTGTTCCCGTATACGTGTGCACTCGAGGATGCTAGGGAAGCTTCCTTGTCATGACTGTAAAGTGCGGAGTGTGTCTGTCAAAGTGCCGGCGAGCTTTGACCGCGCGTGTCTAATGCTCGAAGAGAACGAGATTTAATCGAGCTTTATTATATGTAATCGTGCGCTTTGTCCCTGTAAGGTATGGCTCGATTGATTCCAGCCAAGATTTCTATTGTGCGATATTCAAAAGAACAAAAGTTTTGCCCAAAAGCCGCAAGGTTAATCGAGAGAACAAAGCTTCAAAGCTGCGAAGGTACAAGCAAACAAACGCAAGTCCCTCAAAAAGTCGGCGAAGCAAAATTAATCCGATATGGACTGAGATATAGAGGGAGCGAGCGAGAAAGGCATTCCCCGGCGGAAATTAGCGCTGAGCGCACTTGCCTATATACGCAGCGTAGTTTGCGAACTTGAGCTTTATTTTTAATTAGTTGTTTGCCGAGTTTTTGAGCTTTTACCGAGTGCGGCATCAGTCTGTGCTGGCCGAGAGGAGATTCTTTTTTTAGTCTACAGTTCAGATTTGAACTACTGTCGTGGACGAGCGAAACCTACTGTACAAATCAGAGCTTTTCCTTCCTGGCCAAATGTAAAGCCGTGGCTTTGTTTGCAGCTGCGTGTACCGGTTCGAAGGCGAGCACGACGAGGTGGTGAGACTGCGCTTCAACAAGCTGCTCAACGGCAACCGCTCGTGCCGCAGCGTTTCCAGTTCCGATTTCAATCGACTCCTCTGCGTCGGCTCGACCGGCTTCTCTTTGAAGGTAAGCTAACTTCGCGGAATACGTATATATACCTAGTACGAAAAGACTCTCGCGTCTAGAAGTACACAAAGCTCGAGTGAGAAATCAGCAACGAAAGCACTGAAGCGTGCGCGAGAGGATTTTTATTTTTCGGGTGGACTATTTTTTTCTTTTTATTCTACTTCGAAAACCGTTGCAGTAGTAGTAGTGTATACAGTTTCATTAGAGCCGAAGCAGCAGCGACGCGGAAAAGCCACTAATTCAAATCGACTACAACAAAGCAAAAGAGAAAACAATCGAACGATACACGCGATGCAATAGCACGTGTGCAATTTTAAACGAGAGAACAAAAACGAGCGCGCGCGCGCGCACTGCCCGGGATTTGCTCTTTCAATTCGCCGAGCATCCGGTGCAGTGTGCCGCGAGAGAAAAGCTCCGCTCGATATATTTGCCATTTCGACAACGCGTTTACTTCTCGTATTAATTACACGCGCACGTATAACACTATAGTTGGCAAATGCGTTGAATTTTAAATTGAAAGCTCGACTCGATCTCAGAGCGGCACTACAATTATGAAGTAATTATTAAAATTAATAACGAAAGGTTATGGAGCTGCCGTGGACTAACGCGCCGGCGATTCAACGCGATTGTTTCTGCTCGAACCGATCGCTGCCGATGAGCTTCAAGTCAAAGTCGAACATCGTCGAGGTCCACTTGAACGTCCACTCGATGAACGCGCTCGACGACTACAACAACATCTTCTTCGAGGCTTCCTGGGACTTTTTGAAGGCGACGCAGTGCCTGCAGAAGAGGCGGATGCGGGGAGCCTCCGGCGAGATCAAGAATCGCTTTCCTCTCGAGGACGAGGACGAGGTTAGTATATAATGATGGTTTAAAAATAAAACAAATGAAAACGTTGCGTTGCACTTGCAGAAATACTGCGAGAGCAATCCCTGGCTGATCGAGCCGGGCCCCGACCAGTACCTCTACGTCAAGCTTCCCGGTATGAAGGCCTCGAACCGTACCAAGTGCGAGACGAAGAACAGGATCGTGGTGCACACTGCCGGTGAGCTGTACGCGGCCGTCTGTCCGAAGCCGGGTCCGGACGCGCGGCACACCGTCGTCGAGGTTTTCAGCGACGGCTGGACCGTCAGCGACAGGGCGATGATGGTCGCGGCCGGTAGAGACTCAGCGCGCAGCATCGCCCTCGAGTACATCATCAGACAGGACGAGACGGAGGAGGAGTACAGCGTCACGTGGCTCGAGCTCACCAGAAGGTCCGTCGCTCGTTTAATTTTAATTATACTATTATCGTATCGTATTGTAAATTATTACTTTGCCTTTGCAGACCGTCGTACTCGTCGGCGCTGGCTGGTTACCGGCTCGAGCACGACTGCGAGAACCGCTGCCCGGAGCTGGACGCCTGCATCAACGCGACGCTCTGGTGCGACGGCGTGAGCCACTGCCCGACGGGCTACGACGAGGCACTGGGCCACTGCTCGATTCTACTGCGACTGCCGCCGCTGCACTTGGGCCTCGGCGCCATCGCCTTCATCTCGATCGGCGGCCTCCTCTGCATCGTCTCCTGGCGCGCCTGTCGACCCGGTCACGGTGGCCGCTCGATCTCGCAGCACCGGCTCAAGAGCATCTCCTCCGAGACGGCCATCATCGACGGCAAGGAGGTCATCTGCTGACACAGCGAGAGTTCTGTGCGTTACGTCGAGATCGACCGCGTCACCACCGTGTGACGATCGTCAGTCGCCACTCTGCATCGTCCTGCAGCCTCGCTAGACGACGACGCTCGTCATCGGTTCTTATTGTCAAGCTGTCACGGGACCATCAGGGCTTTGTAAATCCGCTGGCTCGCTCCGAGGTGAGATACGATTTTGTTTCTCTATATACCATGTGTTATTATGTGGTTTTATCTCTGGGCGATCGCTTTCAGGATACCGCGAAATCCTCGCGCTGATGCTGCAACCGAGGCGAAAGAATCGACTGCCAGGCTGTCTCGACACGTATATGCAAATTAACGTACAGAACTCGCATAAGATATATAGGTATATGCATCAAGTGAGAAGAAGAGGAGTATGTATGCATCTTGTTACGCGGTATAGATGAACGACGACACTATCATTGCTGGTCTTCGATATCGTTGATTATAATGTTGTAATCCAGTTGCTCCTCCTTCGGGCGGAACAATAATTGAAGTTTTGTATTATTGATTTTATGAGGAGACGCGTCTCTCAATTGATCGAGGCTTGATTTTTTACAGATTCTGTTGTCCGTATACTCGTAAGTTTTATCCAGGTTCGGTAAAGCTAAAGATGGATACCTTTTCTTCCGTTCTGTCGACTCGTATATATAGTACGTATTATAATTTCATGTAAAAATCGAACGGCTTTACGCGATATTCCATCTATTTCTCTCACTCTCTATCTCTCTTTCTCTATCTCTATCGCTATCTAACTGAAAGTTGTTTGAATTAGGTATCCAACTTTCGATTTAGGAAATTAAGCTCTAGATCACTTACTGTGTACGACCAAATGATATGTAACTTTGATTCCGAAGTAAATCGCAGTATCTTGTGTATGGGGGCGCGACATTACTTCGGAACACGACGCAAACACTCTCCTATACGAATGTACGGTAATAGTGTAATTATTAGTAGATGCAAAATGACGTAAATATAGGTATAGTCAGAACTTATGTGATAACTAATGAAGTGACGATTGACAATTGATGAATATTTCAATATTCAAGATACAATACACACTGTTTTTCTCGCGGAGCTGTGCTCCGAAAATTGTTGGTCCGCCAGTTATACGCGACTCGATCTTGTTATTCATCCTTGCTCTCTTACAATATACACGATAATAATCTACTCCGTTCGAGCAAACAGATAACATTATCGATGTCTCGTACAATCAGGCTCGTGCGCGCGCGTCTTGTTAATAATTGTAAATAATTTGAATGTACTCTACTGTTTGTAATAATGATATAATATACGCGAAGCGGTCACTGCACAAAAACTCACGTCACGCTTCTGATTCGTTCGTTCGTTATTTTCTTTTGTAAATTTCCATTTACTGTCTTACAATTAGTGCGATTCGTTGAAACGATTTCGAGCGTGACACACACACACACACACACATTACATATAGCAAACTAAACGTAAATCAAACAGCATAGTCTTAACGAAGACGTGCGAAAGTCGTGCATAGTGATCGCTTCTGAACTACTAGTGATTAAGCGTTGAGCGTCTCTTCGAAACTTATTCGAAAGCGAAGGAGAAATCAAGAAGACTACTTACTTGAAGGATTTTGAGATAAGGCGTCGTTATATTCCGCCGCGACAGACAGGGGCACTCCTAATTAACCAAGTCGTCGAAATCTGTCATTTGGTGTGTGTGTGTGTGTGTGTGTGTGTGAATCGAAATGAGCAATAACGTCGGCGATGAGCACTCGCGAGAAGGCTCGCGGTATTTACACGTATAATTAGTTCTAAATATACATAATTCTAATAAAATTGAGAATAGCTGAGAGAAAGCAGAAAACAAATTATTGTCCGAGTATAAAAAATTCTTATTAATGAAGTTTAGGCAAAATTATTCTCTCTCGATCGATGCGAGTTTGCGCGTGAGGGTGGAATATTTTTCGATTAATGTTGTACATTCTTAGAAGTGCTCGTGTCTGAGTATCGGTTAAAGCGTGCATGTATTAGTAGTAACTGAGATGCGAAAAGGGGGAGTGGGGGGGAAGAGTCAGCTAGCCAGAAAACACCGCCAACATAAAAATACTTACACACGCGCCATCGACATTGCATGCGCAATTGCAGAATCGTTCATATATTACTGTGATCGCTGATGTGGATATATACTGAAGTAACGATGACGGTTTTGCTTGGTTTCGAAAAATATTATTAACGATTTATTTATCTCTTGAAGAAACGCACGGTCACGTCTTCGTAATAGATAAAGTTCTCTCACGAGACCCAAATTAAACTATCGACTTGACATTAAAAGAACACCAAAGTATTATTCATGTATAATATTAATTACGTATTAGTAAACTTGTTATTAAAAATCAACTGTCGGAGTAGAGCTGAGACAATCTTTGAGAAGGCAAAGTTACATAAAAAGACAGCTAAAGCAAGGAAGCAGAATTACGGTATTTCTACGAGGGCATAATTAAGTTTACGGTATAATTAAGTAACCTTATCCTCACCGACCGAAACTTTAGAGTTTACATTTTACGTTACGCGCTCGCTCGCTTCATTCCTCGAGAGTCCGGGATTTAATTTTAGGGACCAAGACATATTTTACAAGACTAATTAATATATAAGTGCCAAATGTAAACTATAAATTTGTTTTTCACTTCTTTGCCGCGAAAAAAACTTTTTGTGAAATTCAACGATTTCTCTCTCCCTCTTGGATCGCTTTTGTCGCATCAATTAATTTGAAAAAGTCCAAGAGAGAAAAGTTATCATTTTCACAGATACGTCAAACTATTATTTATTGCGAGCGTGTGTATATTTATTGTAAGAAAGAAAAAAACTAAAACTTCGATATCGTCCATAATTTTTAAGAATTCGGCGCATCGGTTCATCATAATATAAAATCAGTAAACTCGAAAAAGTCGACGTGGCGGCACATGCAGAGTAGGAGAGGTCGGGGTGATTCAAGCGCGAGAAATTGCTAGCGATGCGGGAAACTCGCTCGAAATCAAGCCTCCGGGTCACCGCACACATTACAACGGAAAAAATTTCGGATTTCGTGCAACTCAAACTTTATTCCATTTAGGTATATATTCGCAAAGCTAGATGCTCATACTAATGGAAGCTTTTACTCGCGCCAACAAGTGCACTCAGTTTCTCAAATCGACGTAAAACGTACAAGAAGAGAAGGATTTCCGATTGGCTCTATACGCGGCTCGTTTCACAGATATCCGCGAAATAATGCGTACGAGTACGAAATATCTTCAATTCGAGCATGCACATTGAAAACCAATCGATTTTTCATATATACTCTTCGCATTATTTTTTTCCAATAAAAACTGAGGTCCGAAGAAAACGAGGAGTACGCGTGAAAGAAAAATATCGGCTGTCCTGAATCCTTAAAGCCGAGCTCTTCCAACAGTGCGCATAACAACGGCTCGAGCTTTAACCTGTCCTCGTTTTCCTCGCCCGGTCGCTAGTCATTTTCTCGCAATATTTCTCGCTTCGGCATTGTTGCGCAGGTCTCTCTCTCTCTCTTTTGCCGTATATACAGCAAAAAAAAGAGGGTGAGCGAGCACCGGCCGTTACTTTTCGCGCGGCTTTTTGGCAGAGCAGCTCCAAATCATTCGAGAATTGCGCGCTGGTGTCACGTTTCGTCGCTAACTAACGAGCCTTCGCAAAGGCTATTCAGAGAAAAAAGCCGGAAAAAGGGGAGCGAAACTGGCGAAAGCTGCGCAAGCTCTTCGTTTCTCTTGTTGCGTGTGTAATTTAATAAACACGCGCTGGTGTACACGAAACTCGCTGTAATTAGACACTCGGGGGAAATCAAATGGTTAGCGCTATAGGATCCGGGCGATTTTTCTTCCATTTATTTATATTCATTTATTTTTTCGTTTCGAGCTTTGAAGTCGTCGTTTATTATTATTATTATTTTTTTTTACTGCAAACGCGTGAAACGCTTCGATGGTTGATTGTCAAAGTTAGGTATACACGGTTTGGCTCGTGAAGCCTTTGTGAAACTCGGCTGAGACGAATTCAACGAAATTGCTGTAATGAAATATCTGAATTGATCCGTTCCTCTGTTTACTACTGAAACACTATTGGCCTGGATTCTTTGTAACTGGCCGCGTAATCAAGAGTATACATTGAACGAAATTAAAACTGTATAGGGACTGAAAGTTCGATAAATGAATTTAACACTGCGCGCAGTCAATGTTTTTCGTGATTGCAGTATCAATACAAATTTTTGACGATGAATAATACATACTAAAGTGATGGTCTTTCCTTCGCAAATTGAATTTTTTCTATTAAGTCAATAAGTTCAGGAGCAAAAGTGTCGATTTTCATGAACAAATCTGCGACTTTCCATTGAAATCATACATTTCACCGGATACACCTTATCTGATCTCCTTATTCTAAACGGAAATGCGAACAATAATATTTTGCCTCGATCGTGCTACATAAACTGCAGCGTACAAAAGAGAAAGAAACAAACAATAAACATGAATTTCTGCATCGCGCACTTTTTTGGCATTAAAATATTCAAGGACTCGATTGCGTATAAGCTTACGACGCTTTACCTTGAACCTGTGCGTCGAGCTATGACAGAATCATAATTGTAGACTTACGTGTAGGCATCAGTATCAATAGTTACTATTGCATTCAATAGAGACAGATGATGTAGGACACGTGCATGACCATGATGCAAAAGTGTGTACACTTGAGAGGCGCACTGGAGCATCAATTTTGCGACATGTAAATACATGCACGCGTACACAGTGCTTTGTAGAGCGGTATCGCGTGTTTGCATACTTTGGGGTTTTTTGCGAATTTTGACGGACCGATTTTGCTAGTCACTACCAAGTTGTATGCGCGATGGATAATCACGAGTCATTGTCGAAGTTGTAAGTTAGACTATTAAATAAACAATCATACTTGTACAGTTAAAATAATGAGGTTGGAGAGTAACCTCGATCAATGCTTGACTATACTTGTTTCTTTTATTCTTTCTTTTTATTCATGGGCGACACAATCAAAATGAAATATTATGCACGCGAGCAAATTTGTTACAGAGTAGATAATCCAAGCAGTTCTCTTTGTTGGAAAATAATCGAAAGATGATATTTGTTCAAAAGTCAGAATTCGAGAGTATAATCATCTTATTTCGATGAGGAAAAACGTCACAAGACAAGAGCGGTTCGTAAAAATTTGCAAATACCCATGACGATGTTTCGAAAAGTTTATCGGGTTCGAAAAGCGAAAGCGTGACTTGTGAACCATGAATTGGACTCGACGGTCACCGCAAACCGCTGTGCGTTTTATTACGATTGTAAAGTTGTAAACCATATCTAGATACGGGTGTGAAGCAGCGATTCTCCTTTGACTTTCCCGTAGAGAATATTTTCTTTCTTCGTGGTGTGCGATGAGTGTTCAAGTGTTCAAATTGAAACTTACTGCCGTTTTAATGATAAGCGGAATTGTTTGCATATTAGATGCTCCTATTTCAACAAGCGTGCGCAGTAAATAAGCACAATGTTCAGATCATTATAAGGTTCGTTGCAGCGCAGGAAATGTCGAAACAGAAAAGCGTACGTAATTATATTGCTGTTAAGCTCGGAGAATTGAACTTGATGTTTTTCCGTCACAAGCAGCGAGCGAACTGAATTTATTTCGAATCATCGCCATGCTTTTCAGCGCGTAAGAACTTTGAGTTTTCCGCATCATTTCGCTTGATCAAATGAAAACGACTATGGGTAGAGCGAAAAAATAAAGATGTACATTTTATCTTGTAATAATTAGAGAGCTTAGAACTCACTGACTGATGACGAATCAAGCTGTAGCGCAATGAGATGATCATTCGTTGTAGGTTCAATGCTATATAGCAAATTGCGTGGGTTCCGAACTCTTTCGAAGACTGCCGACTGTTCGTCAAAGGAGGTATGATAGATGATGAAAGAATATACGCATTAATAGTTCGATTTTTTCTGTTTCTAATAAAGTGCGCTGAGGAGCGTAGGCTGATCAATGAGTTTCTTGAAGAAAAACAAGAGTACGACAATTTTTAGCGGAAAAATACAACGAATATTCGGATTAATACGTGCCATCATTACCAACAGTTGTGGACACTTATTAAGTAGATAAAATCTTATGATAATACTTGCATTCCATTTTGGCACATAATCATTATGAAATTGGGATGAAAGGTCGCGAATCTGATTGACTTCAAGATATTTAGCGATCAGCTGGGAAGGATTAACTACTTCTAAAACTCAATCGATCGATCGATATACATCTAATATTGATAGAATCGATGTGAGGGGAAAACACGAGCGATAAGGTTATACATAGCTGCTTATATAATAAATAAACTTGTACAAGTGCGAGACTATGGTGGATCGTGTCGAGATCGTCAGGAGATAGCTGACAATAACACACAGGCACATACATTCGCGCACATACACTTAAATATATATTTAAAAAAAAAGAAAACACGACGATAATTCTGAAACCTACTCGTTTCGGAAAATATAAGATAGAAATAAAACGATTGCGCAGAGTCGAGCATGGAAGCGGAAAGATTTACGACGTCCGATTCGCGTTTTAGACACAAAAAATACACACACACACATACGAGAGAAAACGCACATGCAGCCATGCTTTAGGATATGTATAGACACAAAAACTACAAGCGTATATGTATGAATGTGAGTGATTTTCAGCGAGTCCAGCGTACTCTGTACTGTCGTTTCGTTTCAGCGCCGATGGCGGTTCTTTGAATTGAATGTGCATTAAAAAAAATTGAGATAAATATTAAATTTCTTCTGGTCTCATGATCGATGCGATTATCCGAGTAAACACGATTGCAAAACAATTATAAAGTAGTTCGATAAAGCGTCTTTTATCGGATAGGAATGCAGAAATTACTGCTATTGGCTGCTATCAAATTTAAACAGCGCTTGGATCTACTAATTTGATAAAGCTGATATTCTTTTGTCCTATTGGACTCAGCATTTTCTACGTATTATTATTGTGTAATCTAGTCAACCTTGATTATATCGCCATCAGATTCATTTTGATATTGATTGCAATTCGATACAAAGAAACGAAACGCAGATTGACTTAATCTATAGACACTATCTTTCTTTTTTAATGCACAATCATAATTGTATTGTAAGTTTTGTATCCGTCTCTTGTGTAACAAAAGTAAAAATCCAAGTCTTCTACATTGAGTGCAGTTATTAAGCCCAATTTTATGAAGTAAAAGGTACCTATTACTCCGAAAGATGAATAAGAATATTGTATACATTGAACGTTTGTTTTTTAAAGTGGCGTTATATATAAGAGTATAAAATTTTCGTTGTACGAAGATTTGGAAATGGACTGCCGAAAATAAAAGAGTAACCCAAGAAACAGATTAACATAATACATGCTCACACAACACGCATAGTTACTATATAACACTATTGACGAGTATATAAATAAACCGTAAAATATATTGCTGATTATCGATTCGAATATCAAGTATGCAACGTTTTTAATAAATTATTTTGAAGATTGATGGGCCTGTTTTATTTGCCCTTAATTTACCGTTATAATCCCATTAAAAAAACTCGTCACAATAAAATTAAATTATATACAATTTTTAGGTAAAAATTGATTTATTAAAAGAAGTCATAATTATTTATACATCATACTTGTATAAAATAGTATGTACAGAATGTTCTAGCAATTCCACATTTATATTACCAAATTTATCATCTTTAACAGAAATAGTTTTATTTTGATCGCTCCTGAAAAATATGAAATTATATTGATTAAGTACTTAGCTTATTTTTATCTAATAATTCAATATGTAAAAAACTTACTTATTAAACAAAACAACAATGACCCGGTTATCTTTGGTCTTGAATGCAGTTGTAACAACATCCGTGTGTTCGCTATCACTGTGTATCCTAACAGAATTACGTGGCACAAATTTACTGAAATGAGTTGTTACATAATACAATGGCTGCTTATAGAATACATCTTTTTCTGCATCAACAATTATTGGGGCATCAACGTAGTTATCTACCCAATTTGGGCCTCCTTGAAGATTAAGGGCAAGATTCCAATCGACCCA